>MU770023.1:6799-43344 GCA_026770625.1 Nicotiana glauca | reverse complement strand
TAAAAATCAAGATTCGAAGACTTGGAAAAGGATTCAAGGGACATGAATGGTGGATTCGGATAGAGGAGGAAGAGGAGAGTTTGGGGTGTTATTTTGGGGCGGATTGGCGGTGGTGGCGTTTGCCGGCGGTAGGGTTTCGGTTGAGGCGGCAACACTGTTTGGGAAGATTCGAAGAACAAGGATGGGATTCGAAGCATGGGGTTTTAGAGTTCTGAAAGAAGAGGATGTGGGGAATCTATGGGGTAATTTTCAGGGTGTTTGGTGGTAGGCCGTCGGCGGAGACGATTTCAGGCCGGCGGCGACGACGGAGGTTGATGAGATATTAGGGTTTGTGTTTGAGATGGTGAGATAGGGATGGGGTGTATTAATTCGACAGTTTTATATTTTTGGTAATTAATTCTGAGCCGTTTGATCCAATTACCTCGATGGCTCAGATTTGATCACGACCAAAACGGGGACGTTTCGACTATTTACGGAGACGGACCGGGTGAGGCAAGGTTTGGGCCTGGGCGGGAGAATTTGTTTGGGCTGAGGGAAATTATTTCATAATTGGCCTAAATCAATCTTTTAAAAGACTAACTTTTTTAATTGATTTTCTCTTTATTCAAAAAAAATCATTTTGCGTTTTCTGATTTTATTTATTATTAAATGCTAAACTAAAAACCCAAAACAAATTGATTCTAACAATTATATTTCCTAATTTTCCAATTATAGTAATTCCTAATTTAAATGAAACCTAATGCAAATTTAAACTAAAATGCAAAAAATGTTTTTATTATTTATTTATTTATTTTACTTTTCTCCTATTTTGTTCTAAAATAAATTAATACTAATTAATACTAGAATATGAAATTAAATCGCCAAATGCAAATGCATATCTTTTTTTGTATTTTCATTTGAATAAAAATGCAACCAATTAACACAAAATTCACAAAAAAAATTGTAAAATCATTTTATTTGAAACTTTTGGAATAATTTTCTTAGGGAAAAAATCACGTGTTCACACTCATACAGATGGACAAGCTCAATTTGACAATTTTGAAAACATGAATGAGGCATTACAAAAAATAATTGCCTCCCAAATCAGTAAAGCTTTTCAAGCTTTCGTTAGTCAATTACCTGTTGCTCCAACCAGCCAACTCCAAACAATAATACTTTAGAGAACCCCCATTCTGGATTGGTTAATTCAGGCAGCGGTGGAACTCCTAGTGAAATGCAAGAAGGAGATCCAGGTAATCCAGTTAATTTTAATTTACAAAATCTCGTACTCACTTTGCAGAAACAACTTAAGTAACAAAATGAGCGCATAGAGCAAATACCTGGAGTTCGGCCCATGATCAAAGGAGTAGACATAGACAAATATTCTCAACAACCATGGAAGCCAAGTGCAGCCCCCCTCCCTATTCAAAAGAAATTTAATATGCCTGATATTCCAAAGTACGATGGTACATCAGACCCTCGAGATCAAGTTACCGCATTCACCGCAGGTGTTAAAGGAAATGATTTGACTAAGCAAGAGATTGAATCGGTCTTAGTCAAGAAATTTGGGGAAACACTCACTAAAGGAGCATTAACCTGGTATTCTCTTTTACCTAAAAATTCTATAAATTCGTTTGCTGAGCTTGCAGATTTGTTTATCAAAGCTCATTCGGGAACTCAAAAAGTTGAAAAAAGAATGGAAGACATCTTCAAAATAAAGCAAGAAGATTCCGAGTTACTTAGAGAGTTCATGGATATTTCAACGAGAAAGAATGACACTACCGCGGGTACCTGAAAATTGGGCAGCATAGCCTTTGCTAGTAATTTGAACGAAAAGACTTCAGAAGCCACGAGGCGACTCAAAGAAAGCCTTCGAGAATTCCCAGCAATAACGTGGAATGATGTCTACAATAGATACAGTTCAAAGATGAGGATTGAAGAAGACATCATTTTACGGCATAAAACTAAAGAGAAAACAAGCTCGAGGTGTGTAGAAAATGAAAGAAGATTTGGCAAAAATAGGTACGAGCCTGTGGGACCTGTGGGAAAAAACTCAAGGGAAAAGCAAGAAAGGTACGATCACAAACCTAGACACAGGGAATCAGGCTCCTCTTCAAGGTCTGGTAATGATCGAAGTACACGAGGACAACGAGATCATGATGGGAGTTTAAAGGCAAGGTTTGGTGGTTACAATTTTAATGTAACCACCTCTAAAATCGTGGCTGTTCCAAGAGGCATGGGAGATAAAGTACGGTGGCCGAAGAAGATGAGGTCAAACCCAAACAGATGAAATCCCAATCATTGGTGTGAATTCCACAATGATCACGGACATAAAACCACAGATTGCAGGTTTTTACAAAATGAGGTGGATCATACGTTAAAGCAAGGATACCTCACTGAGTTATTCAGTGAGAAAGGTAAACAAGCATATATGAAAAATAGACAGGAGCCCCCGAAGCCACCCTCACCTAAATGGACAGTCAATGTTATAAGTGGAGGAGAAGATATCAGCGGTGTCTCATGTACCGCAGCCAATAAAATATCCAAAATGACAATCACTCATGGAAAACGGTTACGCCATGTGCTGGAAGAGGAGAATATCACGTTCAATGATGCAGATGCAGAAGGCCTCCTGACTCCACATAATGACACACTGGTAATATCCTTACTCGTACATGATACTACGTGAAACGTGTTTTGATTGATCCAGGCAACTCAGTGAATATTATTCAGATACGAGTGTTGCGCGAGATGCAAGCCGAGGACAAATTGGTTCCAAAAGTGCATACCTTATTAGGATTTGATAACTCTAATGTCATAACCAAAGGCGAAGCAATTCTTACCACGTTTGCAGAAGGTGTTGTCAAAGATAATAAGTTCCAGGTCGTAGATATGGAAATGGCTTATAATATGATCCTTGGAAGGACATGGATCCATGATATGGATGTCATACCATCAACATTACATCAAGTTATTAAATTTCCATCACCATGGGGGATTTGTCAAATCAGAGGCGATTAGCAAACATCCAGGAGTATTAACTCCGTTACAAATTCAACGGTTCAAGGTGAAGTCAAATAACAATTACAGGATTCAATTGAGGAGGGTATAAAGCCAACCTTAACTGAACAAGGAAAAACAAACGTGGATTCAAGGCCTGACACTATTCAAGAACCAGAGGAAAATGAGAACATTAAAAAAATGATCGAAGAGTTAGAGGCTGTGGTTTTATTTATACACTGGCCCGAGAGGAAAGTGTATATAGGAGCAAATCTCATTCCGGAGGTAAAATGTAAGTTAATTGAATTTTTAAAAGCTAACGCAGATTATTTTGCTTGGTCCCATTCTGACATGAAAGGGATATCGGCGGAGGTCATGACTCATAAATTGAAGGAAGACCTATCATATCCCCCAGTCAAGCAAAAGAAACAAAAGCAAGGAGCTTTCAAGAATCAGGTAATTCAAGAAGAGGTTCAGAAATTGCTCAAAATAGAATCAATTCGTGAGGTAAAGTATCCTAACTGGTTAACTAAAATGGTTGTGGCTCCTAAGAAAAATGGTAAGTGGTGTGTTTGTGTGGATTACATAGATCTTAATAAAGCCTGTCCGAAAGACTCTTTTTCTTTACCGCATATAGATCAGTTACTTGATGATAGTACAGGACATGAACTATTAAGTTTTTTAGATGCATACTCAGGTTATAACCAAATCAAAATGGATCCAAAAGATGAGAAAAAATGTCTTTTATAACGGACAAGGGGACTTATTGTTATAAAGTAATGCACGCTGGTGCGACGTATCAGAGGTAAGTTACTCGAATGTTTAAAGAGCATTTATGTAAGACCATGGAAGTTTATATAGATGACATGTTAGTTAAGACTCAACATTCAGAGGATCATATATCACATTTGTCCGAAACATTTATAATTTTGCAAAAATATAATATGAAATTGAACCCAGAAAAATGTGCATTTGGTGTGGCATCAAGAAATTTTTTGGGTTTTCTTGTTTCTAACAGTGGTATTGAAGTAAACCCAGCCCAGATTAAATCTATTGAAGAAATCCCTGATGTACTTACAAATAAAAAAGAAGTTCAAAGACTTACAGGGAGGATCGCAGTCTTGGGAAGATTCATTTCAAAATCATCAGAAAAGTGTTTCAAGTTTTTCTCAACCCTTAAAAAGCAAGATCGCTTTGAATAGAACGAGGAATGTCAACAAGAACTTAGGAATTTGAAGATGTATTTATCAAATCCACCCCTGTTAGCAAAACCAAAGGCTGGCGAAAGGCTTTTCATCTACCTTGCTGTTTCTGAAGTTGTGGTAAATGCTGTTTTGGTTCGAGAAGAACAAGGTAAACAATCTCCTATTTATTACGTTAGTAAATCTTTGTTAGATGCACAGACATGGTATCCAGAATTAGAGAAATTAGCACTGGCTTTAATCATGGCATCTAGAAAATTGAGTTCGTACTTTCAGTGTCACCCCATTGTTATAGTAACTGCATATCCCTTACGTAATATACTGCATAAACATGAATTATCAGGAAGGTTAGCTAAATGGGCTATAGAATTAAGTGAGAATGAAATCACGTATCTACCTAGAACAACAATAAAATCCTAAGTATTGCAGATTTCATGGCTGATTTTAGCCAAGGGATGCAATTAGAAGCTGAAAAAGAAGTTTAGGTACTTAATGGAGCAAATCCAGGAACATGGACTTTATTCACTGATGGATCGTCTAACATTAAAGGGGCAAGATTAGGAATTGTTTTAGTACCACCTACGGGTGAAACTATTAGGCAAGCTATTAAATGTCACTCCGTAATTAATAATGAAGCGGAGTACGAAGCTGTGATTGCGGGTCTAGAATTGGCACGAGAACTTGGTATAAGTTAGGTGGTGATCAAAAGTGATTCTCAGCTTGTGGTTAATCAAATGCTGGGGACTTACACAACCAAGTAGGCAAGGATGCAACAATACTTGGAAAAGGTAAGGTAACTGATAAAGTAGTTCCGGACTTGGAAGGTCATCCAGATACCAAGGGATGATAATGTTAAAGCTGATTCCTTGGCAAACCTTGCATCCGCAGCTGATATAACAAACGATGCCAATGCCTCGGTTATACATTTATTTTACTCAGTTCTCGAACCTGATAAGAACGAGGTAAATTTTAATAATCTAATTTGGGATTGTAGAAATAAAATCGTTGCTTTTTTACATTATGGTACCGTGCCTGATGAAAAGAAAAAAGCGTATGCACTTCATAAAAAGGCAGCTCGTCACTGTTTAAAGCAAGGTAACCTTTATCGAAAGATGTTTGGTGGCCCCTTAGCAAGATTCCTTGGACCTTCTCAAACGGAATATGTAATGAGAGAAATATATGAAGGACATTGTGGAAACCACTCGGGAGGAAGATCACTGGTGAGAACTTTGATCAGGAGAGGATATTACTGGCCCAAAATGGAAGAAGAAGCAGCGAGCTTTGTGGCTAAATGCGATAAATGCCAGAGATACTGCAATAATATGCACCGACCTGCTGAATTATTACATCTGGTTATTGCACCATGGCCATTTATGAAATGGGGGATGGATATAGTAGGACCATTACCTCAAGCTAAAGGACAGGTAAAAGTTTTACTTATACTTACTGATTATTTTACTAAATGGGTAGAGGCTGGAGAATTTAAACAGTTACGAGAAAAAGAAGTCAAGGACTTCATTTGGCGTAATATCATTTTCCGGTTTGGTGGACCAAAAGAAATTGTATGTGACAATGGTCCTCAATTTATCGGAGCTCAGGTCACGGAATTTTTTCAAAGTTGGCAAATAAAAAGGATAACATTTACACCATATCATCCAATAAGGAATGGACAAGCGGAATCAATAGACAAAGTTATCATTAATAATTTAAAGAAATGATTGGAGGAATCAAAAGGTAATTGGCCTGAAGTGTTACTTGGAGTTTTATAGGCATATCGTAAAACCACGAAAACAAGTACAGGTGCGACACCCTTTTCTTTAGTTTACGGGCTGAGGCACTTATCCCAGTTGAGATAGGAGAGCCAAGCACGAGGGTCTCACAAGCAATGCAAGAGTCCAATGATGAAGAGATACGGGTCGATTTAGATCTGTTGGAAGGCAGGAGAGAGACTGTGTTAATAAGAATGGCCGCACAAAACCAAGTGATTGAATGATATTACAACATGAAAGCACGTTTGTGATACTTCAAAATTGGAGAGTTCGTGCTTAAAAAGGTTTTTCAATCTACAAAGGCAGCCAACGCAGTTAAACTAAGTCCAACTTGGGAAGGACCCTATAGAATTCATGATATTGCAAGAAAAGGAGCATATGAGTTGGAGACAATGGACGGGAAGATACTTCCTTCGCATTGGAATGTTGTTCATTTGAAAAGATATTACTTCTAAGGGAAAACCCATGGTCAGGTATCATTATGTTATAGTTTATTTTTTAAATTATTAAAAATTTGACTAACGATTTTAGATGATAGGCAAAACGCTTACTCGTACTAAATGATGAGTCACGACCTGTAAGGCAAAATGGAATACACTAAAATTCCTGGCCTAGGGTTACAATAATTCTGATAGAAACATACATGGGTAAAGCAATCTTCATCTATAATCGTGCCCCCAAGTCCCGTATGTATTTCCTTTTCAGGAAAGGGATCAGGTGAAAGAAACTATCAAGTGCTCGAGGCTTCATACTTCAACACTCAAACACTTGGGGGACTAGATAATATATAGAGCCAAGTGTACGTAAAAGGCAAACAAAATTGAGGAAAAATCAAGCATAAGAAGAAAGCAGAGTGGAAGTTAACAAGTCAAGGAATTCATCATAGTGTGATTTCCCATAAGAACAATGGAGTCACCTCTCAAACCCTTCCTAATGTGATGGAGCTAAAGGGAATTCACTGTACTTCATAAAGAGTTAGGGTAATGACTATGTACTAATACGGGTTATAAAGAAAACCCCTGTAATTATTGTTCTCTTTTTGTAAATCTGTTGCAAGAAAAACAGTTACGAGAAAGTTATAGATGTAATTCAAATACATGTAAAGAATGATTCATGACTTGTCAAAGTTCAGAAATATAAACTTATTCAAGTTACTTCGGACAAACATGTGTGATCCTATTCTTGTATTGTATAAAAACACCATTATGAAGTTGAGACGTCTTCTTCATCAAGTGTCAAAATATAAAAAGGCCCTCTTTTATGAAACTCATGTCATTTGACCATGAGGATAACAAAAGCATTTTCAGAAAATCAAAATGCAATTTATTCTTTAAGTCCTTAAAGATAAAAGTCACTAATGAAACAAATGGAGGTTAAAAAAATGAACTTCTTAATATTTTAAAACTAAAGACCAAGTATAAAACTTAGTCATCAAAATTGTTCACACAAAAAGTGCCCCTTAAACAAAGTTTGGGGACTTAAACTCTTAAACTTCTAGCCAGGACTTTAGTGACAAAAAGTTGTCATAAAAAAACAAAAACTTTGAACATGGATTTCTAGATCGGGACCTACAAAAAGGGAAATTTAAAATTATAAAAACTACTTAAGAGGAAGGAACTAAAGAAAGATCATCAACGGGCTCAACTTCAATTGCATCATCAGCAGCTAAGGATTGATCTTCAATGGTAGTACCCACGGGCAAAATCTCAACCTGGTTAACAGCAATAGATGTGGATGAACTTAAGGAAAGAGCAACACTCGTGGCAATCTCAACAGACACGGGGACTTCAGATGCAGTAGACATGGGGACTTCAGAAGCTTCAGCTATGGGAGTCTCAACCAAAGGAATTTCAGTTACGAGAGGACCAGTCTCGGGAGATGAAAAATCTTGTGGATGTTGCGTTCGCTCAATAATTTCATTCACCTAATCCAATTCAGATTCAAGGTCAAAATTTTCTTGGCTCATCTCTACTAAGGTATCACGCCGAGATTTTAGAAAAGTCCAACTCACTTCAATATTGGATGACTCCTCGAGAAGTTCATATTCTTTCTCCCAGGCAGTAATATCACTCTTGAGTTCTTCATTCTTAAGTAAAAATGAATCGTAAGATGATTTTAGTGAGGAGTGAGTTCCAAGGCATGGATCTTGTCTACAGAGGCTCACAATTCTTCTTGTGCTCGAGAAAGCTCTTGTACTACCTCTCATGCATGCATCTCCTTTTGAGTCAACAAAGCTTTTAAAGCTCTATTTTCCTCAGTGACCTAGGACAACTGCTCCAAAAAGGAAGATTCAAGAAGTTCTTTTTCCTTCTTGGACTGGTCTGAAGCAGCCTTAAGCATTTCCAGTTCAGAGGTTAGAATTTGAACTTGTTTTCTCAGGGAACTCTTTATTGTCTCTAATTTTTCCATATCAATCTGTAAGCTCTCGAACTGGACCTTCCAATTGTTGGCCTCCAATTGAGAATCTCGGGCAGCTTCTTCTACGTCATTAGCAGTCTTCTCTAGGTCACGAGCCAGTTTCTCTAAAAGAGGGACTCGATTCATAAGTTCGGTACCAATAAGGTAGACATGTTCATATAAAAAGGAAAATAAGGTTAAGTCTCCCAAAGCAAAAATCTTGGTAAAACAATAAACTAAAGAATACCTTCAAACTATCATGCACAATGTCATTCAAGAGAGTCATATTAATATGACTCTCAAGTTTAGCTTTCTCAATAGGGCCAATCGGTGTGAGCCATATGTCAGCTTGCCCAGACTTCCTCAAAAGGCTGCAATTAGCAGGAACTTCAATGGTCACGCTCCTCATAGCAAAATTTCTACTTGTGGAATCCACTTCTATATGATGAACTATGGGAGGAGCGATTATTGAAGGAGGGATAGTAGAGGAAGGTATGGAAGTAACAGATAAGGGAGGTCAAGAAACAATCACAAGAACGGTAGAGGTAGAAGAAGACAGGGGAAGCTCATCTAGAACCGGTCATAAAGGGCCACTACTAAAACCACTGATAAAAAGTTAGTTTATCGAATCATGAGTGTCAGATGGAGGAGAGACGTCATCATTAGGATTGATCACATGGGAAACAACAGGCTTGGAAAGAGGTAGGTTAGGGGAGATGTCAATCTCATCTTCAGAGACAATACGTCTCTTGGCTCGTGGTCTCGTAATCAGGGAATCCTTACCTTATCCTTCAAAATCATCTTCTAAGATCGATTTTCTTTTCTCATATCTCGAAGCTATATCTTGATCCGCAGATCCCAAGAATATATCTTGCTCACGAGATGCCAGAACAACCTCGGGAATGACTTTTTGAGTGGAAAAACCTAAGAAAAAGAAGGTTAAAATCCATGACAATAAGGATAATTAAACATAGGTAAGATAAAAGATAAGAATTCTCACAATGAGTTTTTGGTTTCCAACCATAACGACTGGAGAGGCTTTTACACCTTCTACATTCCATTGGAGCAACTTTCAATAACTTTTCTACCCAACCATGGATACTGGGTACAGATTCAACAATATCTATGGTTGCTGAGAAGAAAAAGAAGCAAGATAATGAAAAATAGGTAAAGCTGAAAATAAAAAGGCACAGGCGTATTTAATACTTACGTGCAAAATTCCACTTTTTTGGGAAATGGATGTTCTTTTCACCAACTAAACCCACAGTGGGAGCAGCAACGTATCGAGCATACCAGCCGCAGTCTTTATCATCTTCAGGACTCACCAAGACTTTTTTACTCCTAGCTGTTAAACTGAACACACCGTTTTGGAAAAACCTAGAGGAATAAAGGTGAATCAAGTGGGGAAAAGTAAATTCCACATCTGCTCTTTTAGCAAGATGCCTCAAGCATGTAACAACTCGCCACACTATTGGTCCAATTTGACCTAAGCATACGTTGAAAAAATGACAAAAGTCTAGAATGACCAGGTCAATGGCCGGTTTAAACCCTATAGTGAAAAGGTAGGTGTAAACAAAGGAATAGCCTATTAAGTAAGAGGTAACTCTTTGATTTGGATTAGGGATGATAATAGAAAAATCTTCAGCCCAATGACATTCCTTTCGAACTACGGGTGCTAAAACACTTGTAATTTGAGTGGGATAGGGATCGACAGGGTCTAAAGAGGCAACTTGAGTTTTTAGAGACTCTCTATTGTGATAAAAGGAAAATTCAGTGGGGATTATTTCATCCACAAAGGGTTCACGCAGTGACTCAAAAGAATCCCTATCTCGAGAAGAGCTCCTTTGAGAGTGTGAATCCCTGGTCCCAAGAGAAGGGCCAGAACTAGAAGGGGGAGTTGAAGTGCTACCACGAACAGAGCTTAAGCTGCGTAATCTACCTCCTCTTCTATGCCTTATTGGAGAATTAGGGAAGTTACTCATAATGGGAGTTGTTCTAGGGTTAGAACTCGAAGAAGCCATGGATGTAAATGTTGAAGCAAAGCAAGAAATAATTCGAAGTAAAAGCGTTCAATACGCTTTATGAAGAACAAGACAAAAAGAGGGGTTATATTTATACTATTGGGAAAAAATACAATGATGAAGGAACCGCAATGATGATAACTTATACTTCGTAAAAAGTGAAGCCGAAAAGAAAGCCTAAAAAAGTGTTACAAAATAGTGTAACCAATGAGGAAGCAACACGTGTCTAGTGCATTAAAAAGAAGTGACAGTTGAAGCATCAACTTAGTCAGAGTATTAATGGTGATAAAAATTCTCCTTTAATAAATTTCACTTCCCAAGTATTCAAACTGATGAATAAGTGGAAAGTGGGGGTACTATCTGTATTGAAAAAAATTGTATACATAAATGAATGGTGACGTGTCATGACACGTGGCATAAACAATAGGTGATAATTGGTCTAAGAATTATACACTGGCTCGGACAAGAAAAGAGGTACGATACAAAGTAACAAAAAGGGAGGTACGAGACAGAAGGTTAAAAAAGGTACGAGATAAGCCTCGTACCTATTTAAGTTCAATTACCTACGAGAAACGGGAAGAATAATGAATCGGGCTAAAGGAGAAGGTAGCAATTCCGCATTTCAAGAGTAATAAATGCTGGAACCGTTAAGGAATATTTCTATTCAATGTAATGATTATGTAACGTAGCATTTAATGTCATTAATTATTCATAATAGCCTCATTATGACTTAGATGTAACGGACATCCCTAAAGATTCCCAAAAATATCTATAAAAGGGGAAATATGTAATCAATTGAGACACAAGTTACTATTCGAATACACTCTGATTTACTAGCTTACACATTTGAGTAATTCGAAATTCTCTTCTTTATTTACTTTTTTTGATTATCAGTAACCCGATTCTTCTAAATTCTAGCTTTGTCTAAAAAGTCTATTTTTTGGTTAAACACGCATCTAAGCTGATGAAAAATGATTCCATAAGAAACAAGAAGTAAGCAATTAATGTTGTTTTAGGTTAGCTTTTAGGTTAGCTGGCGATCATCATGTCGAACCCCAGCATACCTATTTTCAGTAAAAGGATAAACTAAAATCAAATGAAACTCTCATTGGGTGCTATCAAAATCCCCTCGTCGATGTTCTTTTTCCTCCCTCTTTTGACCAACCACCAGTGTCTTCACTTCTTCCTTTTTGTACTTTGCCTGCGTCACGATGCAAAATCCACTAAGGGTCGTGGTGGAGTTGGACACCGCTGTTAGACAAGTCAATTAAAATACTTAATTAGATTCCAATTTTATCAATTCTTTAAAAACCAAGATTTTCCTTCCAATTTCATATAACTGCTTCAATTCAAATTAAATAACGAGAAATTAATACAACGTACTTTATAATCCATCCCAGAACCCTGTGTCACAAGTGCATGAGCAATTTCTAAGAAATAATATAATACAATCACCGTCCGGAATACAATATTGGACAAAAAATAAATACAGAT
This sequence comes from Nicotiana glauca, assembly GCA_026770625.1. Taxonomy (NCBI): domain Eukaryota; kingdom Viridiplantae; phylum Streptophyta; class Magnoliopsida; order Solanales; family Solanaceae; genus Nicotiana; species Nicotiana glauca. The sequence continues at coordinate 31,482 of MU770023.1, read as the reverse complement.
AACTGGAAGAGACTCTGCTGGCTCATCTCGAGGAGTGCAGCTCACCTAAGTCTCCGTATCAACCATGTTGCTACGCCTAGTAGGCCACTAGAGTTACATATAATTGTGCAACAAAAATGCACAGAAGTGTAGTATGAGTACGAAAACAACATGTACTCAATGAGTATCCCGTCTAATCTCGAAGAAGTAGAGATGAGATGGTCAACTTCAACACTTACTAGTGGTCCAATAATGATATATCCAATATATGCTAAATCGTGGATTCTTATGAACATGATTATAATTCGATAGGTTGAAGCAAATGAAGAATTCCTCTTTTATAGGAAAGTTCCAAATTTCTTTTTATCGTTTATACAATTATTCTCAAGCCGGAAAAAGGCTATAACAACTTTAATAAGTTTCAAGGCAAGTAATTACAAGCATTTCGCAAACGTTGCCGAGGCGTACGGCCCGCTCCAACAAAAAATAAAATGTGCACTGCCGAGAGTCGAATGGTACGAACCGTAGATGCATCTATTACCCCGATTGCGAACTATCCATGCGACGCGGTCAACATAAATTAAACAATCACCCTGCTCGCGAGTCATGCATGTGATGCAGGTACACTTAGAAATACATGCTCAAATAGTCAATTAAGAATTTATCGGGGAATATTTATTCAAATAAAAACAACTTTCTCTTTTAACAATTTAATAAAAGAAGTTTAATCCTTTTTGAAATTTATTTATTTATCCGATTTGGCTTAAGCAATTCGAGCTGTCAATAAGTTTACAATTAATCCAAGTATAGCACGCTTTCGGGTCCTATACTACCCGAACAATGGCATAATAGTAGCTACGCACGGACTCTCGTCACCTCGTGCGTATGTATCCCCCACAAATGGGAGCACATAACTAATTAATTCACCTATAGGGTCAATTCCCTCTTACAAGGTTAGAAAGAAGACTCACCTCGCTCCGAAGATCCATAACCGGCATTCCACGCCCTTCCAAAGACTCAAATCAATGAACGAAGCTCAAAATATAGCCAATAATGATACCAATCCATTAATATATACTTAATTATTTATTACAATCCAATTTATAACCATTCTTATCCCCGATTGAAAAGTTTACAAAAACGCCCTCAGACCCACGTGCCCAGATTTTCAAAATTTTCAAAGAATAAGTTTACCCATAGCTTCACAAACTCAAATATATAATTTTATCTAAATTCCATACCCAAAATCATGGTCGAAATCCAAGAATACTAATTTTTTTAAGTTTTCCCTCAAACCCTTAATTTCTACCAATTTACATGCTAAAACCCATACAAAATTAATATATTTAACTCAAGATAGGTGGAGTTAGCTTACCTTATCGATGATGATGAATCACCCCACTTGAAGCTCTCCAAAATCGCCCATACCAAGAAAAAAATTGGTGAAATGAACTCAAACCTCGATTTTAATACACCCTTCTGCCTCCAACAATTTCCGCACCTGCGGTCCTATGACCGCTTCTGCGTTTCCGTAGGTGCGGCCAGTCAACCGCATCTGCGGTCCTCCCAGGCCCCCTTATTTCCGCTTCTGCGACTTCTCCGTTGCAGGTGCACTTTCGCATCTGCGGAAAAATGACTGCATCTACGGTTAAAATTCTTGTTTCTACGGGGCCGCTTCTGTGGTCAACCCTCCGCAGAAGCGGTTAACCCTCCGCAGAAGCGGTTATAACAGTAACTAGACCCCTTCAGCTATTTTAAGTAATGATGTATTGCACCGTGCAATTTGTGAGACGGCTTGGTGAATTCCTTGTGTGTTGAGGCTCCGCGTAGAGATGATGTTATATGAGCAGGATGGCTTTTGAGACTTCAGATCGTATATCTTACCTCAGTTGTGCTTGAGTTTTCTGGCTTCTGTCTCTATATGTATCACTAGGGATGGAATTATGCACTTAGTGTGCTTGTGACCGATATTCGGTATATTATTGAAATGAGCAATCTATCTTGGTGTGTATCTCCTTATGCAAGCTTTATGGATGGATTGGGTGGCACGCCGTCATGGTTATGTTGTTCGGATCGGGTTGCGCGCCGCAACAATGTGAAGCTGAGTACAGTTCCCCGTATTTGTTTTTGTGTGTTTTGTTTCCTATTTTATGAGGAACGATCATATTAGTTGTGTGCCCGCGTCGCATGTATGATTCGCGAGTGAGGTGTTTGTTTAATTAAGTTGACCGCGTCGCATGTATGATTCGCGATCGGTATAATTGAATTTCCTTCTCAAAGTTTGCTTTCCTTTATATCGTGTTCGATATGGTAGCCTATTGGTACATTGTAGCATCATAGGGGACTTTTGATTATGTTCGAGGTGATTTATTGCCTAAGCAATTCGTACTGGGTGAGACGAGAACATTGGATTTAGGGTCAGTTCAATCTGACTATATGAAGTCTATTAAGAAGCTAAGACCATTATTTGGTTCAGAATGAGAAGATGGTTCTTGTCAGGAGTATAGACCCAATGATTCTACATATCTCTTCTGTCGTGGCGGTATTGTAAGAGTTTGGGACTGCAACCAACATCCTAGCTCCTTGTTGCATCTGCAAGTTCCTTTTGATACCTATAGAACTACCACAATTTCTCGAGCAACTGTATTCTCCGTGTTACAGCATTTAATTTCCTATAGTACCTGTTGCTTTCCAGCTATGTGACCTTTGACTGTGTGACCTTTATGTTTGGAAAAGGTCTGTTCGAGTGCATATCCATGATCTGACTTTAATTTGCTATGGTACTTCATGGGTGGGAACTGTCTATTGTGTTTTTTAAAGGTAATTGATTTTATTGAAAATGAAGAAACCCCGCATACAAGTTGTATACCAAAAAGGTAGAGAACCCACATCAAAATATGGTTCTCCACAAAAGAAATCTAATTTTCTATATAAATAGGAACCTCATGGATACACCAAAAGGAAACTACAAAGTTATTTCTTCCATAAACCTCATGGAAACGCAGCACAAATATCAGTTCTTTCTTCTTTCTTCCATAAAGATGTACGGTTCAGCTCATTTCCACTTGTGATTACAAAGTTATTTCATTTGAAATATCTTGAGGTTCGATTTCGCGATGACATTCCTGAATCAATCTCGGAGCTTCAGAATTTGCAAACTCTTAATTACTCATAGGTATTTTATGGATAATGATATAACTTTACCAGCAAATATATGGATGATGGAGAACTTGAGGCATATAGGTATTTTATGGATAATGATATAACTTTTCCACGTTGATATGTCCAGCTTGATAAAACTCGAAGCATTGAAGTGTGTCATGCACTTAAGTTCATTCCGAGTGTCATGAAAGAAATTCCAGTGGATTTTGGGGAAATTTGTACATTGGAGGCAATTGAGTTATATGATTGCAGCATTGCTGCTGAGGATTCTGCAAGAAATTGGAAAAGAGTCAAAAGACCAAGCGGACATGGGAAATAACTCCCTTAAGGTCTACATCTATAGCCGTCCCATCGAGTAAGTTTTATATCTCTCAAAAATTCTTTGATTATTCACATTATTAATTACCTTATCTTTGTTAAATTATACCCTCTTAGTTGATATATTTCTTGATTTCATCCATTTATTAATTCAATTCACTGGAATAAGTAAATCAATTGAATTTCAGGATGTTTCATGAAGTGCTTCTTTCGCAGTTAAACTTCAGTTTTGTCCATTTTTTGAGAAAAAATATTTCTTATTTTTCATTGTCATTGCGAGGCTAGGAATGGCCATTAGTGGACAGCCACCACTTTACACCGGTTAGAGAATCCCTCTTTAATATATTAAGAAAAGATGTTCGTAGGAGCTTCTAAAATCAGGTGATTCTTGGTCCAATTGAAATATCTTCTCTACAATCTCAACTTTGAGTTGAACGACCGAATGTACCGCTAACTAGAGCCCCAAAGATGTCAAGGGATAGTCAGAAAAAAGATACATTTCAACATGTGAGGAAGCAATGAAGAAGTGACAGAAACCACATATGGCTACATTAACTTTTGCAACAAAAAAAATGACTGCCTTATAAGAACCTTAATTCAATAGTTACTGTGAGAGTCCGACTCTTAGCACATGTTCATTGCACACACTTGTTAATTGCACACACTTGTTAATCATCAAAACACATAACTCAACATGAACTAAATCACACTTACTTTAGCGCTCAATAATATGATCTCAAGTTGAACAAGCCCTTTTATAACTTTGGCTTGGTTGAATTTGAAACCATTTAGTATGAATTTCTGCCATCATATTCAATTTCATTTGTTTCCTATTAACCCTTCCATAAGGTCTATCAAGATCTTTAGTTGTTTGAACTAAAACATGATCATCCTCGTGGGTTGGAAGAAATTTGTGACGACCCAAAGGGTCATCACTTGCTTTTAATTGAATTTTGTATCTCTGAGGCCTTGAAAACCTTATTTAGAGTTGCCTCGATTTGATGCGTAGTCCGGGCGCTTAGTCGGGAGGCTTAAATATGAAAATCTGTGAAAAATACTAAGTTTTGATTATAAAATGAGTAAATTTCACTTCGGTCAATATTTTGGATAAACGGACTCGGACTCGTGATCCGACGGTCCTGGAGGATCTATAGGAAAATACGGGACATGGGCATAGACCCGGAATCGAATTCCGAGGTCCCCAGCCCGAGAAATGAATTTTTTAAGTAAATTGTTTTCTAATATTGTTTAAGGAAAATTGAAATGAAAATTTATTAGAACATGTTGGTATCGGGCCCATATTTCGATTCCGGTGCCCGGTACAGGTCTTATATATGGTTTAATTCATTCCTGTGAAATTTGGTCGAAAATGGACGTCGTTTGACGTGATTCGGACTTGAATTGCTAAAGTTGATGTTTTAAGAAGTTTGAGAAATGCTTTGATTTTGAGATTTAATTTTTTGATAATGATATTATTTTGGCAATTTGATCGCACGGATAGGTTCGTATGATGTTGTTGAGTTAGTACCTATGTTTGGTTAGGATCCCCGAGGGCTCAGGTGTGTTTCGGAAAGGTTTGAACTTGGAAAATATTGCAGATTTTTAGTTTTTCTGGTGTCTGATGTGTAGTACTATCCGATCGCATAGGTGTATTCGCTACAGCATAGCACAGCCTGGGGGGAAGGGTCTGTTACACTATTTGATCGCATAGATATAGTTGTGATCGCATAGAAGAATAGGAAAGCTGGAGAAGGCTGGGTAGCTTAGTCGATGAGATCGCATTAGCTCCTTCGCGATCACGGAGAGTGAGGTTCAATAAACTATGCGATCGCATTTCCTCTCTCGCAATTGCATAGGTATAAATTGCCCAGTTATTTTTAAAGACCAAAAATAGAACCCTTTACGGGATTTTACCAAAATTTTACAAACTCTTTCTTGTCCAAAGTTCTTAGGCGATTTTTGAAGCATTCTTTCACCACAATCTCTTGGGGTAAGTAATCTCTAACTAGTTTTCTTCCATTTTCATCAACATCTATTGGATTTATAGGCCTAAAATATGCAATTAAGGGTAGAAAATTAGAGATTTGGGTAGAACTAGGGCTTTTTGATTAATGGTGATTTAGACCTCGTTTTAGGGTCCAATTCTGGAAATGATTATATATTTGGGCTCGTGGGTGAATGGGGGATTTGATTTTGGTCCGAACCTCGTGTTTTGCCCCAGTGGAGCCGGGGTCGATTTTTGGATTTTTAGATTTTTGGGAAGAATGATTGGAAATCTATAATTAGGCATTGGATTTGAATTGTTTAGCATTATTTGATGTTATGAAGTCATTTATGTATAAATACAATTGATTTGGAGCCGAATTCGAAAGAAAAGGCGGTTTTTGAAGATTGAGTTGGTCGTGGAAGTTCGAGGTAAGTGTTTGGTCTAATCTTAGCATGAGGGATTAGGAGTTGAGTCCTACTTGCTATGTGGTATTAATCATGTACGACGTATTTGCATGGTGACGAGTATATATACGTTGGTGTCTAGCATGACTGTGAGTCTTGATATTGTGAATATCTTGATTTCATTATATTCTTCATGCTTTGGTAATGATTTCTAGTTGTTGTGAGAAGTTTGTGGAAGGAATTGAGAGCTTTGAACATCTTGGAGCATTGGCTCGAGTCATATTATGAATTGTGAAAGTATATGAGATGATTGAACCTTTTGGAGCATTGACTCGAGTGGTAAAGCGAGTTATGAAGTATAATTGAAAGATAGAGAAAGAGTTATTGAAATGTTCCCTTGCTGGGATTTAATTGTTTAATTGTTATTCCCTTGCTGGGATTTAATTATTTAATTGTTGTTCCTTTACCAGGATTTAATTGTGTTAATTGATTTATTTTTTTAATTGTTGTTCCTTGCCGGGATTTAATTATTTAATTGTTGTTCCCTTGTCAAGATTTAATTATTTAATTGTAGCTCCCTTGTCGGGATTTCTATACGTTCTTGTTTATTTCCCTTGCCCTTGTCTGTGATTGTTGTTTGGGTGAGGAAGAATGTTAAAGCTCGAAGGGTGATGTTGTGCCGCATGATGTACCATTTCGTGCCGATTCTATTAATTATACGTGAGGAAAGAGAGTAAAAGCACGAAGGGTGATGCCGTGCACATGCTATCATATAATTGTTTTGGTGAGGAAAGAGAGTAAAAGCACGAAGGGTGATGTCGTGCACGTTTTTATTATATTATTTCTTGGTGAGGACGAGAGTAAAAGCACGAAGGGTGATGCCGTGCACTTATTGATTTTTTATTCTTTATTGATGTCTGAGTTATGTTGCTTCCTTCGTTACTTGATGATTTTTACTCGGAGTTGTTATCATCCCCACAGCATGCTCCCCTTCCCATATTATTGGTTATCTATGTACCTCTGCTCCGATGTGTGTGTGTATGTGTGTATATATATATGTGTGTATATATATATATATATATATATATAGCTGCACAGGTTTACGTGGTAGTCTGGTCTAGCCTCGTCACTACTTTGTCGAGGTTAGGCTAGACACTTACCAATACATGGGGTCGGTTGTGCTGATACTACACCATGCCCTGTGTGTAGATCCCGGAGTAGCATTTGGCCATCAACAGTAGATCGGGAAATATCCTTCAGTCCGAGACTCTAAGGTAGTCCTGCTGGCATCCATAGGCCCGGCATCTTTTCTATACGTTTTTATGTTCTGTTGTCATTTGTACTCGAGACAGACTATGTTCTTTTATTTCAAACACTTATTTGTAGTAATCCTAGACTGTCCGTGAGTGTTGTGACACCAGTTCTTGGGTAGAGGCATATGTTGAATTCCATATTATTGTTTGGCTTATTTAGTCTAAGTCTTATGCTTTAATTTCATATTTCATTGTTATTTAAATATTTATCGCTTGTTGTTATGATTTATAAAAAGATTAAAAGAGTTAAGAGTTTATAGTTTCGTAGCTTGCCTAGCTTCTACGAGTAAGCGCCATCACGACTCCCGAGAGTGGTAAATCCGGGTCGTGACAAGTTGGTATCATATCTCTAGGTTACATAGGTCTCACAATTCACGGACAAGCTTAGTAGAGTCTGAGGAATCGGTGGAGACGTTTGTATTTATCCCCCAGAGGCTACAGAGTTAGGAAAAGTTTCACATTTATTCTTTCTTGTCGTACGGTTTGGTTTCTCAATGCTAATTGAATTTCTACTCTGTTCTTTCGCGGATGGCGAGGACACGCGCTTCCTCATCTACCGATCAGCAGTCTGAGCCCCTAGCAGCTCCCCCGTAGGGCAGAGGGCGAGGTCGAGGCCGTGCTAGAGGCCGAGGCAAGGGCAGAGCTTAGCCCAGGGCAGCACCACCTGTAGCGGAGCCTCAGGTTGAATGTGATGACGAGGTTCCAGCCCCAGCAGTTCCCGTGGGCCCAGCTCAGGTCCCAAAGGGGTTTATTGCCACCCCAGTTCTTCAGGGTGCTCTGGTCCATCTAGTGGGCCTTATAGAGAGTGTCACCCGAGCAGGTTTACTTCCTGTAGCACCAGTCGTCTCTCAGGCTGGGGGAGGAGCCCTGACTCCTGCTATTCGTACTTCAGAGAAGGTAGCTCCCCAAATTCAGACTCCAGCAGTTCGGCTAGTTGGAGCATCTCAGTCGGGTGTGGTAGCTCAGGCCGGTGATGGAGCAGTTATGTCTATGGATGCTTTGTGGAGATTGGATAGGTTCACCAAGCTCTTCACTACTACCTTCAGCGGTGCATCTACTGAGGATCCCTAAGATTATCTAGACAGCTGCCGCGAGGTTCTTCAGAACATGGGTATTATTGAGACCAATGGGGTTGATTTCTCTACTTTTCGCTTGTCTGGATCCGCCAAGACTTGGTGGAGGGATTATTGCTTAGCTAGATCAGCAGGATCGCCAGCCTTGACCTGGAAGCAGTTCACACAGCTATTTCTGGAGAAGTTTCTTTCTATTACATAGCGAGAGGCCTATCGGAGGCAGTTCGAGCGTCTCCAGTAAGGATCCGTAACAGTCACCTAGTACAAGACCAGGTTCATTGATTTGGCTTTTTATGCTCTTAATATACTTCCCACTTAGAGGGAGAGAGTGATATGGTTTATTGATGGATTCATCCAGCCGATTCGTCTTCAGATGGCCAGAGAGGCTGGGAGTGAGATATCCTTCCAAGAGGCGGCCAATGTGGCCCGGAGGATTGAGATGTTATTATCACAAGGGGTGGTCATATGGCAGACAAGAGACCCCGTAAGTCAGGCAGATTCAGTGGCGCCTCATCTGGAGGCAGAGATTCGTATGATAGAGGTCATCCTCCTAGGCCCTTTCAGTCAGCACTCCAGGTTTATCACGGTGCTTCAGGTGTCAGGTGGCCGTCGTTCTCACACGCACTATTCTGATCAGCAACCCTTTAGTGCACTTCCAGCTCCTATCAGCGCACCGCCGCTTCATAGTTTCCGAGGTGGTCATTCAGGTCGACTGGTTCAACAGTCTCAGCAACCTAGGGCTTGTTACAGTTGTGGTGATACGTGTCACATTACTAGGTTTTGCCCTCGAGCATCGAGTAGCTCTCAGCATTAGGGTTTCCGTACCATGGTTCAGGCACCAAGTGTTCCACAGCCCGCCCAGTCAACTAGGGGTAGGGGTAGAGGTGCTAGAGGTGGAGGTAGAGGTACTAGAGGTGGAGCTCAGGCCGCTAGAGGTGGAGGCCAGCCAGCTACAGGCTGTCCTAGAAAGGTAGATCAGAGTGGTGGGGCCCAGCCCCGATGTTATGCTCTTCAGGCCAGGCCCGAGGCTGAGGCTTCAAATCCAGTTATTACAGGCACGGTTGTGGTTTGTGATGGAGATGCTTCAGTGTTATTTGATCTAGGGTCTACATTTTCGTATGTGTCATCTTATTTTGCCCCGTACCTGTTCATGCCTAGTGATGCATTGAGAGTTCTTATTTATGTGTCTACACCGGTGGGTGATTCTATTGTGGTCGATCGAGTCCAACGTTCTTGTATTATGGTGATTGGGGGTCTTGAGACTCATGTAGATTTGCTGCTCTTAGACATGGCTGACTTCGATATTATATTGGGGATGGACTGGTTATCACCCTACCACGCTATCTTGGACTATCATGCCAAGACTGTGACCTTAGCTTTACCGGGTATGCCTCATTTAGAGTGGAGAGGGACTCTTGGTCATTCTACCCACAGTGTTATATCATATGTGAAGGCTCGACGTATGGTCGAGAAGAGGTGTTTGGCCTATTTAGCCTATGTTCGTGATTCTAGTGCTGAGGTTCCCTCTATTGATTATGTGCCCGTTGTTTGTGAATTTCCTGATGTTTTCCCTTCAAACATGTCGGGTATACCACCCAACAGGGATATTGACTTTTGCATTGATTTGGCTCTGGGAACTCAGCCCATTTCTATTTCGCCGTATCGTATGGCCCCGCCTGAATTAAAAGAGCTAAAGGAACAGTTGCAGGATTTGCTTGAGAAGGATTTCATTAAACCCACTGTGTCGCCTTGGGGTGCGTCGGTGTTATTTGTTAAGAAGAAAGATGGGTCAATGAGAATGTGTACTGATTACCTGCAATTGAACAAGGTTACAGTCAAGAATAAGTATCCGCTGCCGAGGATTGATGATTTGTTCTATCAGCTTCAAGGTGCCAAGATATTTTCCAAGATTGACTTGTGATCTGGCTACCATCAGTTGAGGATTAGGGCATCTGATGTTCCTAAGACAGCTTTCCGCACTCGGTACGGGCATTATGAGTTCTTGGTGATGTCATTCGGGTTGACAAATGCCCCAGCAACTTTTATGGACTTGATGAACTGAGTGTTCAAGCCTTATTTGGAGTCGTTCGTGATAGTCTTCATTGATTATATATTGATATATTCTCGCAGCCAGGAGGAGCACGAGCAGCACCTTAGATTGGTTCTTCAAACTCTGAGGGATAGTCGGTTGTATGCTAAGTTCTCGAAGTGCGAATTTTGATTGAGTTCAGTTGCATTTCTGGGTCATGTTGTATCAGCAGAGGCTATTCAGGTGGACCCAAAGAAGATTGAGGTAGTCAAGAACTGTCCTAGACCAACATCAACTACAGAGATCCGGAGTTTCTTGGGGTTGGCAGGCAGATTGACCAGAAGGTTGCCCTGTTCTGATGGTTAGATGAGTGTGAGGGGAGCTTTCAGAAGCTCAAGACAGCTCTAACTACGGCACCGCTGTTGGTTTTGCCCACAGGTTCAGGGCCTTATACAGTTTATTGTGGTGCTTCTCGTATTGGGCTTGGTGCAGTATTGATGTAGGATGGCAAGGTCGTTGCCTATGCTTCGTGGCAGTTGAAGATTCATGAGAAGAACTACCCGGTTCATGATTTGGAGTTGGCAGCCATAGTTCACGCATTGAAGATTTGGAGGCATTATCCGTATGGCATGGCATGTGAGGTGTTCACGAATCACAAGAGTCTTCATTATCTGTTCAAGCAAAAGGAGTTGAATTTGAGGCAGGGAAGGTGGTTGCAGTTGCTGAAAGATTATGATATCACCATTTTATAAAATCCGGGAAAGGCCAATGTGGTGGTCGATGCTTTAGGAAGTCAGCCAGCATGGGCAATCTTGCTTATATTCCAATCGGTGAGAGGCTGTTTGCTTTGGATGTTCAGGCTTTAGCTAAACAGTTCGTGAGATTGGATGTTTCTGAGCCCAGTCGTATGTTAGCTTGCACGGTCGCTCGATCTTCATTATTGGACCGTATCCGTGATCGACAGTATTATGATCCCCATTTGTGTGTCCTTAGAGACACAGTGCAGGGCGGAGATGCCAGGAAGGTTACCTTAGATGATGATGGAGTTTTGAGATTGCAGGGTCGAGTATGTGTGCCAAATGTGGATGGGCTCTGAGAGTTGATTTTGGAGGAGGCCCATAGCTCCCGGTACTCTATTCATCCGGGCACCGCGAAGATGTATCAGGATTTGCGGAAGCATTATTGGTGGCTTAGAATGAAGAAAGATATCATAGCATATGTGGCTCATTGTTTGAATTGTCAGCAGGTTAAGTACGAGCATCAGAGGCCTGGTGGTTTATTTTAGAGGATTGAGCTTTCCAAGTGGAAGTGGGAGCGGATCACTATGGACTCTGTTACTGGACTTCCGCTGACTCGGAAGAAGTTCGATGCAATATGGGTCATTGTTGATAGGTTGACCAAGTCAGAGCATTTCATTCCTATGGCATTCTCCTATTCTTTTAAGAGGTTAGCTGAGATCTACATTCGGGAGATTGTTCGCCTTCATGGTGTGCCCGTATCTATCATTGCAGACGGGGCTACATAGTTTACCTCACGTTTCTGGAGAGCAGTTCAGCGAGAGTTGAGCACATGGGTTGAGTTGAGCACAGCATTTTATCTCCATACGGATGGGCAGTCGGAGCGGACTATTCAGATTTTGGAGGATATGCTCCGAGCTTGTGTCATTGACTGCACAGTGTGCAGATCTCGGAGCAGCATTTGGCCATCAGCAGTAGATCGGGAGCTATCCTTCAGTCCAAGACTCCGAGGTAGCCCTGCTGACGTCCGCAGGCCCGGCGTCTCTTCTATCCGTTTTTATGTTATATTGTCATTTGTACCCGAGACAGACTATGTTCTTTTCTTTCAAACACTTATTTGTAGTAATCCTAGACAGTGCGTGAGTGTTGTGACACCAGTTCATGGGTAGAGGCATATATTGAATTCCGTATTATTGTTTAGCTTATTTAGTCTAAGTCTTCTACTTTAATTTCAAATCCCGTTGTTATTTAAATATTTATCGCTTGTTGTTATGATTTATAAAAGGATTAAAATAAAAGATCTAAGAGTTTATAATTTCGTGGCTTGTCTAGCTTCTACGAGTAGGCACCATCACGACTCCCGAGGGTGAAAAATTCGGGTCATGACAAAATTGGAAAGAAAATAGTAGAAAAATGTCAAGGACTACCCTTAACAATTTTAGTGATTGGAGGACATCTCTCTAAAATGACCAGAACATTAGAAAGTTGGAAGGATGTTGCCAAAACATTAGGTGAAATCGTTGCTAATCATCCAGATAAATGCTTACGAGTGCTCGATTTGAGTTACCACCACTTGCCTATTCACCTCAAACCTTGCTTTCTTTTTATGGGTAGTTTTCCAGAAGGTTTTCAGGTTGCATCTCGAAGATTGATCCAATTATGGATTGCAGAAGGTTTAATAAGGATGTCTAGAAGTCGTAAAAGATTGGAGGAAGTGGCAGAAGATTATTTGGAGGATCTTATCAACAGGAACATGATAATGGCTAGAAAAAGGAGATTCAAAGGTGAGGTAAAAACATGTGCAATGCACGATCTACTGCGTGAATTTTGTTTGATAGAAGCTAAAACAACAAAGTTTGTGCATGTTGAAAGAACTTACCATACTCCTGCAACACAAAAGCATAATGTTCGACGCTTCAGTTTTCAAACCCATGATTATCCGGTTGACAAGTGTTATAGGCTATTACCTTCTATTTCCATGTCTGTCTACTTATTTTCATGATTGACTCGAAATTATGAAACCCCTGTTAAGATTCTCTGGATATTGCCTATCTACCATCGTCATCGTCATATAATGCATGATTTTTTCTCCCGTTTCAACCTTCTTAGGGTATTGGCCATATTCCATAAAGATGTAGGCTTCTACTCACCTAATTTTCCGTTGGTGATCATAAAGTTATTTCGTTTGAGATATCTCCAAGTTCAATATTATGGCAATATTCCTGCATCAATCTCAGAGCTTCAAAATTTGCAAACTCTCACAGGGGGGGGAATATTGTAAAAACAACTTTATCAAGGAAGGTGTGGATGATGAAGTACATCTCGGAGGCCCCATATATTTACCCAGTCCTAGAAGAGAAAGCATTCTAAACAAGCAACTTATGATAGGGATGCCAAATCTAGAGGAACTCTCTGAGCTCTTTTCTTCCTGTTGTACAAATGAAGTCTTTTATGCGACTCCTAATCTAAAGAGATTGATTATTCGCGTAACAACTTCAGCCAATCTCCTCATTGATAAGTCTAGCTTGACAAAACTCGAAGAACTGAAGTGTTTCAATGGATTTGTTTGCTACTCCATCAAGAGTTTCGTTTTCCCAACATCGCTTAAGAGGTTGACTTTAACTCACTGCTTTTGGTTCCATTGGGATGATATATCAACTCTTGTCATGTTGCCAAATCTTGAAGAGCTCAAACTTAAAGTTGGTGTAGTCACTGGTGATCAAGTATGGAGGTTGAGCGATGAAGATAAGTTCCAAAGCCTGAAGTTGTTGTTATTTAAAGACATAAGTCTTGAGCGTTGGGAAGCTAGCAGTGATAGCTTCCCAAATCTAAAACGCCTTGTTCTGAAGAATTGCAAGTGCCTGAAAGAAATTCCCACAAATTTTGGGGAAGTTTGTACATTGGAGTCAATTGAGTTACACGATTGCAGCAGACCAGCTGAGAATTCTGCAAGAAATATTGAAAAAGAACAATAAGACATGGGAAATAATTCCCTTAAGGCCTACATCCATAACAGTCACAGTAAGTTTTAGATCTCTTTAAAAAATTCTATGATTCTTCACATAAGTTATTACTCCTTTGTTAATACCTCCTTGAAATTAAGATGATGACTTCTACTTTTCATCTTTTCATATGTGGAACCTTTTACAACAACCCAGTATAATCTCACTTAGTGGGGTCTGGGGAGGGTAGTGTGTACGCAGACCTTACCCCTACCCTGGGGTAGAGAGGCTGTTTTCCAAATAGACCTCCGGCATCCTGCCCTCCAAGAACTTCCCATCTTGCTCGTGGAGAGACTCGAACTCACAACCTCTTGGTTGGAAGTGGAGGTTGCTTACCATCATAACCCCTCTTGTCATATGTGGAACCTTTTATTAGTTTATATTTTGAAACTTTTGTGTCCATATCTGTTGTTAAATTTATGTTTTAGGAATAAGCCATATTTAATACAAGCCTTACCCATTTGTGATTTAGTATTTTTTACCACAACTGGTGATGTACTGCAATATCTACTTTGTTTTATGTGATAGTTCCAAATGAATAAGGTTTCACATCTTTTTTTATGACAGTAGTGTCCTTGCGTGCATTTTTAGTATTCCACCAGGTACCTTATATTTTCCTGTGTTTAAGTATAGTATGTGTGCCGTTATAATTTAAGATTACAATATCATTGTGAAAGGTAACCTACCATATTATTCAGGTTAATTACTAATCTTAATTGTTATGAACGATTAAATGTAGTTATCTTTCAGGTAATATGACAAAGAAAAAAAATATTTTGCACATATTAGGAAGTGATAAATTAACATAAATTTTTTGGTGCGAACAATTTATTCGAGTTCAGATCAACTATCAGCTTCCAGAATTTTTTTTAAGATAGTCCTTGATCAAAACCATGTGTGCATATCTATCCTCTTTCTAACGGCTTGGATTGCATTACTCTTTCATTTTAACAGAGTATAATATTTTGAGCAAATCCCACCCTGTTTTTGTAATTTTGGGTAGAATAGAACAAATTGCTGTAGTCTCACCTCAATGATCAATAGAGGCTCAGTTCAAATTGAAAAAAAGAATACAGAGTATAATATTTGTTTCCTGCTTCTATAAAGTATAGAGAAATGTCCATCGAATTACCAACAAGGGGTGTGGTGAAGTAGTAACTATTCCTTTATCCTTAACCAAAGTTCTCGAATTAAGGAGCGCTTCACCCTCTAATATGGGACTTCTCCGCAATCTTGATTTAGTCAAGCCCTAAACCAAAAATAAGAAGAAATATCCACCGAGTTTCACACTAAACAATACTTTCAGCTTCTCTATTGAACTTTTCCTTCACACCTTTTGTCAATTGCTTTCTAAGCTACTGCATCAGTATGTATATATATATCAAGTACAACATGCCTCATTCACATATGAGGACCCAGGACATGCTACCCCACTAAAATATATACATCTTTTAACTTGTGAAAAACGAAAACATATATGTATTGAAACTAGATTAGATCAATATGTTGAAAGCAACAATATTGATCTTACCTGTTATGGTTTGTGATCAACCTTCTTGGAACTTTTTCAGTGCCTTGTAGTCAAGCCTCATAAAGCATACCAACCTCGATACGTTGAGGTAATGGCACACCCAAAGCAGGAAGTGCAGATCTGCAATTGCTGTGCAAAACTTCATAGAAAACAAGCATTGTTCTATCAAACCAGCCACAATGCTTACCAATATAAAACCTCGTCTTTCCACGAATATGGACCACCCCAGCAAGCTTTGCCTCTTCCAACTCGGAAATTTCGTCTTCTTCCTCCGTCGAATTATGGTTTGAGCACTGAAGCAGATGAGCCCGTAAACTCTCAACAACTTCATTAACTAAATCATCTCCTTCAAGACTAAGCTTATCCGCATAACCATACCGGATCACGCATCTATAAACCCCTTTGAGACCTAGTTTGCTAACAACTATCCTTTCACCTGGTGCTACTTTAGGTACCAGCAAATACCGAAGAGTTGTAAATACAGTAACTTTGTGAAGAGATCTCATGTTCTTTATGTAATGGCCTAAAATTGGGGTCAAACCATCTTGGATATTTGTATAGAAGAAGCAGAGTCCGGGAACTCTCTGAAGACCTGGATCCATTAGCATTGTCCTTAGTCTCTCCGAGTCTATTTTGTGTGTTAATTCATACTCGAGTTTTCTCTGCCTACCATAGAACCAGCCAAACATAATGAAAGCAAGGATGAGAGAGATGGCAAAAGGAATCCAACCACCTTCTGGAATTTTTGTGAAGATTGCACTAACATATACACTTTCCATCACAAAAAACACAATGAAGTAGAGCGCGACCAAAGCAAGTGGAGTTCTCCAAATAATGATCATAACCAATGACAGCAATATAGTGGTTATAAGCATAACCAAGCTAACAACAACACCTGTTGAGAATCAATTTTAAGTAGTTAATGCTATATTTACTACACTGACAATAGAAAAGAGTTTAACAGTTGCAAGGACAATAAATCATGAGATCTCCTTTAGCACAATGACTCCATATTGCTGTTTATTTGTAAGTCAGAAGAAAATTCATTCCCACTAATCACTGCTGTTACATGCACACATAGTCCAACATAGAATCATGTAAAGGGTATGCATATCTGATATCACATGTAGATGATATCAGGGGAAAAGCCCGGTTTGCTAATGTCTTCGGCAGCACACTCGTCATGACTACTATCAAAAAAGCCCCTAATGAAGATGAATATTTCACATGGAGGCGGGTGTATCTTTATGCTGGGTGTGAAGTAAAACCAATCAGACAAAAGATCTCCACTCAAACTATAGAAAAAATGCAATTTATTCCTTAATAAACACAAAATACATATACATAATTTTATTTGAACAATGCTAAACAAAAAGAAAATTAAGTTGAACTTGATTCGCACCACATATATTAACTTTATCACTATTATTCATTCATGAAATTTCTATTTGGACAATGCTAAACAAGAAAATTTCTGAAAACAATGAACCAAATAGTGTGAGAAAATTCAGGTTAACAGTTTGTTTAGCCTCAGTCCATTACACCAGTCCCTCCTTAAAATAAACAAGTCAACACCAAGTAGCGGTGAATTAGGTGAAGAAACTGGCAGTAGTCAATGTCAGGCCACAGTAACAACCACCCTCCCACGAAGAAGAGTCCATAAAGGAATCAATTCAGGTAAGATAATCACCCAGAATGAAAGATTAAAAGTAGGATTTAGAGAATCTTACCAAAGGCATTTCCGATGTCTTGTCCATCTCCAAAAATTAGTATGACTGCAACACAGAGAATCATGAGGATGTAGTTAACTTCTGGTGAGTAAATCTCACCTTCTTTGCTGGAGGATGTGTGAACTACCTTCACCCGAGGAAAATAATCCAACACAACTGATTGCTTAATAACAGAAAAGGTGGCTGAAATCAGTGACTGACTTGCAACTATTGCAGCTAATGTGGCTATAATAAAAATTGGCCAGTACACAGGAGATGGTATAAACTTGTAAAATCCATCAATATGGTCATCTGGATTTCTGATCAGATATGCCGTCTGGCCCGCATATGTCAGCACTAATGATGGATATATAGTAAAGAGAAATGCTATCTGCCAGAAAATGAGGTTCCATAAATAATAAAAAGCAAGCAAGCAAGAAGAAGAGACCAAGAGAAATTCTAAGATGTAGCAAGTATTTTACCCGTATCGAACTCTTGTTGAAATGACCAAGATCAGCAAACATTGCTTCAGATCCTGAAAAATATGAAATGATTGTACTGTTAAACAGAGGATATTTACTAATCTACTTGCTTAGTGCTTACATTCAAACACCTCTATAGCCTTCCCAAGAAGTTGGAAACAAGAAGACCAGCATCTATGACTTTTTTCCAAAAATAAACCTAAAAGTGAATGGTGAATAATGTGATAAAGCAAGACATGTAGTTCAAAAAATACAGATATTTGAAGATCCAAATGGTGACCTCTGGGTCAAAATGGGGCTACAGCATGATAGGATCAAGCATCATCTCTACTTATGTCATACGTCACACTTAGCACATAATCCAGTTATCATTAAAGCAAAAAATATTCCCCAACTTTCACAGTAACTCCTATCATAAGAAACTAATATTTCAAGGCCCATACTAGATGAAGCACGTAAATCCAAACAACCAGACAAAACATGAGAAAATGGATTTATATCTTAATCTAGATGAAGAAATGCAGACCACATCAATTATGAGGCTTACCAGTAATGCAGAGGACAGTACCACCAAGATATATCCATCCTTGCTTTCCATTTCTTAAGAAGAAATGGACTATGTAATGGGGTGATATTGCCTTGAATATGCTAGGATAATGCTTAATGATACTGTATATCCCAACGAGAGGAGTGGTAAGAGTCCATGCACCCATGATAGGAGAGAACAGGAAACTCACTCGTGAAGTACCAAACTTCTGCATGAGGAATAGAACAATGAGAACGATTGCTGAAAGAGCTTCAACCAACGCTGCAAGTAGCAAACAGAGAATTTGTGAATATCAAGGGGGGGAGAGAGAGAGATGCTTAGATTAAGGGGGCCAACAAACATGGTTTGCACTCTATCTACTGTCTATAAAGACTTCCAACTTTCAGCAACTGGTCTGCATCTCCTTTTCGTTAATCTGACTTACTGACCTTAAAGTGTTCTATCATCACTTAATTACTTCAAATAACTACTATAATGAGGATTCAGGTAATTTCAAAGAGTTACTAAAATCAGGATTCAAGTAACATCAATATGTAAATCTGTGAAAGGTCGTCTGTAATAACAATCACAATACCTTAAAACCAAGAAACAACAAGTATCAAAATTTGTTCCTCTACAATTTCCCAATTATCCTCAAAATCTTAAATGCCTCTTTGTACAATGAATAATTTCTAGCATACTACATTCTGCATACTTACATTTACTGACCGAGGGAAAACGTGCTCTTAAGCCATCCATTGCAGACAACACTAACAGAAAGAAGGGACAATTAATGAAACTAAAACTGAAAGAGGAAAACTGATGAGAACTCAAAAAGATGCTGAAAGCAAACTAGACGACACAACACAAGCTAATATACCTGAGATGGCAGGTGTAAGTATGCCATCACCGATTAGCATACACATACCCAACATTGCAATGAAAAGCAGTACCCTTCTGGCAATCAAACTCCTCTCACAAAATTTACCCAGCTTACTTGGCTTTTTTGATTGGTTAACATAGGAATGGCTTGAATTCAAACTGGCACTCTTGGAAGAAAGAATCCCAATATTTATATTCCTGCAGAGTAATGAATATAGAGCAAATGTCCCACCTGCAAAAGACCATGTTCCAGAACTAAAATTTCTAATATGATTACATCAAAAGCGCAATGAAGAAACACTGAAGTGGCTTATAAAAGGAATTTCAACCGAAAATAAAGAGAATTTACTCAACATTATAAACTGTTCAATCTTTAATATATATAGTCCAACTCTTTTTTTAAGACCGAGAAATCCTTCTAGAGCCATCCTTTGGGCCAACTTCAAAACTCGGGGATGATGGGCCAGCCCCTCAACCCTTCTCCACTTAAATACTAGAGTTAGTTCGCTTGGCACAGGGCTCAAACCGGTGATCTAAGACACAAGTCCATCAACCTTTGCCAGTTGAGCTAACCCTTGAGGACTGAAGTCCTATGCTTCACCCAAAACAAGATCTCTTATGTCTAAAATGTGTAGGATAACAAAGATCAGAAACATTCTAAAAAAGAGAACCAAAACACAATTAACAGGAAAAGAATCGGAACGTACTCATTTATCTTTCCCTTAATGTCCAAACAGCACTAATGCAATAAAAAAAATTATAAAACATCCTCATCAACACCTCCAACATTCTCAAAAGGTTGGTTTTTAGTATGAGTTCATAGGAACAGTTTCTTAATCCCCGAGGTACCGCATTCATAAGTAGCAAAAGTACAAAGAGAGATAGAGATCAGCAATACCTTCGCCCTGATCATCAGCTTTGAGAGCTATGGTAGCGTATTTGACAACACCAATTAGACTGAGCGTCCAAAACATTATGCTGTAGATCCCCAAATAATCATCCTCAGTTGGAGACTTTAATGGCATTGATGGATATACATAAAGTGGAGATGTGACAAGACCTCCAAAAACAACTCCTAAGGTCTTGTATGCAAGGACCAGGTTCCCCCATCGTCCAGTGTCCTAAACCAATATAGTTTCCGAGAAAGAAAACGAAAAACAACTTTAAAATAGAGGCTAGTAGACAACTTAACTTTGAATGTAAAATTGTTGGTAGAGAAATGACAAATTCCCTAAACTAGTAAACCAGAAATCAAAGGAGTTCAAAGTAACTGGATTTTCAAGACTCTGTTTGACTTGATAGATTATTTGATTTCAAATATGAGGAAAACTTCGTCACAGAAATATTTGAAAAGCCACCTTTTCTTATTCATGTAAAAGGGTAGCAAATGTTATGAATATATCGGTGGAAAGAACCTGAGGCAAATTGAAAATTATCATAAAATTCCTTGGACAGTAAGATCCATGCAAAACTCCATGAGCGTATACATGGATTTGAAATTGATGCATCCAAAAAGAGTGGAGTCAAATTTGCAAGAGATACCAGATAAATTATTATAGGCATTAGTTAAGGAGATAAATTCTCAGCAACTCTCACCAGTACAATAAGTTTTCTGCGCTCTCAAACATCATATTACCATTGGGTGAAACTCGGTAGGTTAGCTCCATCAGAGATAACTCTATTTAAATGTATGGTACATGCAGGATCAGGCAGGAATGCTAAGAAAACGACTACGTAAATCAAGCTCTATGTTAATTACTAGTAGTACCAGTAGTAGTGATGTTGTTAGTAGTAATAGTAATGTAGTAGCTAATGTAGCTAGTTCTAGTTGTGCTCATCTGATGCATGTTATGCATCCCACAAACTCTTATGTAAATGTTTAAGTATCTATAATATGCTTATCTTTTCAACCAAAAAAAAAAAAGATATCTCTGTAAATTTTTCAGTACCATTACATTTTTTCCAAACATTCATCATTTGAAGATAATAGCTTTTTATAGAATCCCTGTATGAAATGTTCATAGTTATACACACTTCCAAGCGGCTCTAATTCAGGATGCTGCAGTTCAACCTCACTTAACAAAAGCAAAATGAGACCCAAGTTTAAATACAACATTCTTCTCATTTCTCAATTGACTGAGGGAGTCAAAATGCTTGCTTTGAATGTTTGTAATCAACTGAAATATGAATTTCTAGCTATATTTTGTCACTAAAAGAGCAGCTTTACACTTAACCTCAGCCAAAAGGACGAGAAAAGTAAATCAAAAAATATGAAAGATATACTGTATCCAATCTCTAGCATAACAAGCTTACAATTAGAGGTGGCAAAATTGTTAAAAGAAAACAGTTATCCACCCATATTATCTATCAAAAAATGGGTTGGATAATGAACCATTTAAAAACGGGTCGAATATGGATAAAGAATCATATTATCCACTTAGAAAATGGTTAACCAAATGGATAACCAATGGATAATTAATGTATTTAACTTTCACATTTGTAAAGCCTTAAATTGAAGTTCCTCGAGTTTGGAAGACTAGGAATTCTCTCATAAGTGATCATATTTAAGAAGCCATGAATAATATGAATATTCATATTATCCGTCGGATAAACCCGTCTTTATCCGTCTCAAATATGGGTCGGATCGGATAATTTATCCTTTTTTTTAAATTACCCGTTTTGACCCTCCCATATCCGACCGGACCCACCCGTTTGTCACCCCTACTTACAATAATAAGGAGTTAGAATAAGGAAATGTTATCATCATCATCATCAAAAGTTCACCTTAATTCAAATTTACTAGTGTTTGGTTATATGAATCTTATTAATTATTTTTTAACGGTAGTGTCTGAGCTATTTGCTTGTACCTCGATTATTTCACCAGTACTTGCATTCTCTCATAAGTACTACAACTACCGGGTAACTCTACCCACCTAACAGAGTTAGATGGAAAGAAAACTACACAATGATTTTGCCCCTATTGGGGTTCGAATCTTGATATATTCTTCATTACAGTTTCATCAACCACTAGACCACTCCATTGAGTACCTTATTCACTAAATTGTTTAAGTTATATACACTGACAGTATAAAAATATTTTACAATCTCGGTGAATTTTAACCGGTGATAATAAGTTGTTTACCATTTTTACTGGGTAAACCTTATAAGTGACCCGATTGTATAAATATTAACGCATAAAACTTAAAACTTATAAGGCAAATTATGAGCTCTCTAGACCACATGCTATCCTTAAACTTATCCCAACAGTGACATAGAAGTCTCTAACCAGATTAAAAGGGACTACACCTATTCATGTCAAACACCAGACCTAATAAAAGTGTTCATATAATCACTTTTTTTTTTAGGCAGCTAAGAATTTGGAATACACACTATAAAAATGTAGAAATAAATAATCCAAATAAAATAAGGCACAAGATTTTACGTAACACAAACAAACATAAAGGGACTGCAACAAAACAAAGCACATTGTCCCATAAATTAAACGCGTGGAATGTGGTGAACCACTGAACCTTTGGGTCATGACAATTGTTAATGGTGTCACCGTCATGCACCGATACCACAACGGTTGCATCCGACTGAGTCGCCGCCGAGTCATGCTTTCCGGGTTGCCGGTCCATGGTCCCTTTCAACTTAGCAGAAAAAAGGGAGTGGGGTGGGGTGGGGTGGGGTTGGGGGAGGGGGACGTAGAGTTTGTTCCAGGGTGGAAGATTGAAGAGCGTGTGGGGGATTATAAACGGAAGATTTGGTGCAAATAGTCGTCTACAAGAACTTTCTAAAGTCAGTCTTGGAACAGAGGGGATTTTCCTTTTTACATAAGAATTTATTTTAGTATATTAATATTAGTATAACATATGACTCTTTTGGAAAAGAAACAAATACAATAAAGATAATCCTATTTTTTATATTTTATATAGGTAACCATTTTTTCTTATGTAAATGTTAGTATAACATGTGACTCGTTTGGAAAGAAACAAAAAATAAAGATAACCCACTTTTTTATCTTTTATATAGGGTAAATATTTACATATGTTAGTATAATATACGATTTTTTTAAGGGAAAAAAAAATCGAAATGAAAATAATGTACTGGTTGATAAAATAAATAAGATCCTTCTATTTTTAATCATATGTTTCGATTTCGCACCTTACGAATTAAATTTTTCTAATATGGAGCACTTTCCTGTTTAATGGACCATATGAAGTACAAATTTCGATTACTCAAGCCGATAGGTCACGAATATCCAAATAACTATTTAAAAAATTAAAAAAAAATGACTCTTTAAACATAGAAAAGGAAGAGATAAAAGTAGAAATTTATGGCTAGGTTAGGTACATGTGTTAGTATACATGTGACTCTTTACTGGAAAATGAAGAACATACACAGCTTTTTCCTTTTGGTATATAGTAACCATTTTACATATGTTAGTATACCATATGACTTTTATTAGGCGTGTCCATGGATATTTGAAAACCGATTAAACCGATCGAACAGTACCGTACTGAATCGATTTTTAGATTTCTTTTTAAGAAACTGTAGGTTTTTATATAAATCTATAACTGCACCGATAATTAGGGTAGGTTTTTTATTTTATAAAAATATAATAAACCGAAAAAATACCGAGCCGTACCGAAAAAAAATTTCATTTAAAAAATATATTTATTTAGTAAGTTTAAAAATAATAATGTATTAAATTTTCTTTGGGCCTTGGAATTACGAAAACTATTACAAGCCAATAAGTAATTGAACTCAAAATACTAATTCCTAAAATTTATTATGCTACTTCTACTTAAACGAAGTTATTTCAAGTATCTTTATTAGCAAGACGCAAAGTATTCTAGCGATTGTGAGTAGCAAACTATAATATATTGAATATGTTTCCTTTCATATAATTTAGATTTATCTTTTTTAATATTTAATCTTCTATAGACTTTATTCTTGAATCCCAACTTGGCATATCTTTCAACTTGTGTGATTTATATTTTCTTTGCCTTTATTTGATTTCTTTTACGTTATTGTAGAATAGTTGATGGATCTATACTATAGCCATCTTTCTTTTTTTTCTTTTTTTTTAAATTCATCAACCTTTAAATAGTAAAAATATCTAGAGAGTTTTGCTAAGTCCTATAAAAGAACGTATGTTATTGCATTCTACTTCTGCTGGTGAATTTTATATGATATTAAAAAAATATCGAAAATTAACCGAGCCGTACCGATACTGAAGAGAAATCGACATGACTGGGACGGTTTCGAAAAGTCTAATTTTGGTTATACATAATAGTGTAAGCATATAAATTTTAAATCCATAAAATTACTTTGGATTATATTTTAAATTTAAGATATATTGGTCCAAATAAATATTATGGGCTAATATATAAATAATTTAATTATATAGGTCCGACATAAATGGATTAAATAAATAAGTCTTAATCCATTATGCTAGCCCATTTAACTGGGCTAAAGTGATGAGCTCACTTCATTAAGCCCAAGATGACATCTTCCTAGAGGCCCAATTTGGTGCCACGTGTCAA
>MU770022.1:317951-358129 GCA_026770625.1 Nicotiana glauca | reverse complement strand
CCGCCCGGAATACAGTGGACGGAAAGTAAATACAGTATATTGGAAGGAACTACTCTAGCTGCGGTCGCCTCAATGGTGCAGCTCACCTAGTCCCAGTGCCATCCATGCTGCTACGCCCAATAGGCTGCTAGAGGTATATATACATGTGCAACAAAACTGCATAGAAGTGTAGTATGAGTACGTAATCAACGTGTACTCAGTGAGTGTACCGCCTAATCCCGAAGGGGTATAGACGAGATGGTCAACTTTGACACACTCTAATGGTCCAACGGTTATTTATTCTCAATATACATATCAAACACTGGATTTATTTTCTAATATGATTTTTATCCAGATAGAGGGAACAAGTAAACATGTAATTCTTTCATAGGAAATTTTCCAAGATTTCTTTTGATTATTAACCAGATGATCTCGAGCCAGACTGAGGCATGTAACGACTTAAATAAGTCCAGGAAGCAATACAAGCATGCGCAAATTATACCGAGGCGACGGCCCGATCTAACATGAATAAATGTGCACTTGCCGAGGGTCGACGGCGCGCTATAGATGCATCTATTAATCTGCCGAGGCGTTCAGCCCGGTCCAAAATAAACACATACAGACAGACAATCAGTCAAGAATTCAACGCGGAGCAATTATCCAAGAAAGGCCAATTCTCTTTAATAATTTGAGAAAATGAAGCTTAAATCTCTTTAGAAATCCATTTATTAATTTAATTTGATTTATTACCCCGCTCGCGAATCATCCATGCGACGCGGGTACACGTAAGATACATGCTCAAATAGCCAATTAGAATTTTATAGAGGAGTAATTATCCAAATAAGCAAATTCTCAGTTTAACAATTCAGGAAATGATGTTTAATCTCTTTTTAAATTCGTTTACTAATCAAAGGTGATTTAAACAATCCAAGTAATCAATGAGTTCATAACTTACTCAAGTATAACATGCTTTTGGGTCCTACACTACCCGGACAATAATATAATAGTAGCTACGCACGGACTCTCATCACCTCGTACGTACGTATCCCCCACAAATTGGAGCACATAACCAATTTAACTCACCTATGGGGTAAATTCCCCCTCACACGATTAGAAAGGAGACTCACCTCGCTCCGAAGATCCATAATCGGCATTCTACATTCTTCCGAAGGCTCGAACCGATGCCCAAAGCTCCAAAACTAGCCAATGGCGATACAAACCCATTAATATATGCAAAGGTACTCATTACAATCCAATTTATAACAATTCCTAACCCCGATCAAAAGTTGACCAAAATGCCCTCGGGCCCACGTGCCCGGAATCCAAAATTTTCGAAGTTAAAGTTTACCCATGACCTTAGGAATTCAAATATATAACTTTCTCTTAATTCCATACCCAAAATCATGGCTAAATTCCAAGAACACAATATTTCTAGGTCTTCCTCTAACCCTCAATTTTCTACCCATTTTCATACTAAAATCCATACATAATTAAAGTATTTAACTCATAATAGGTAGAAATAACTTACCTTAATATTGTTGATGAAAATCCCTCTTTGAAGCTCCCCAACAATCGCCCCAAGCCATGAGAAATGAGATAAAGGAACTCCCAATCGCGATTTAAAACAAGCTTCTGCCTCCAGACATTTCCTCTTTTGCGGAATTATAGCCGCTTATGCGGCTCCGCTTTTACGGACAGAAGGCCGCTTCTACGGCTTCCCTAGCATAGCCACCTTTTCGCTTTTGCGATCATACCACCACAGATGCGGTTCCTCTTTTGCGGAGCCTTGACCGCATTTGCGGTCCTTCCCCAAGGCCCTCTCTTCCACTTCTGCAATGCCCCCTTCCGCATATGTGGTTCCGCTTCTGTGGAATTTAGACCGCATATGCGGTCCTTAAGCTTTGGACAAAAAACTGCATCTGCGGCTCCCCGTTCACTTCTGCGGTGCCGCTTCTGCGGTCAACCAACCGCAGAATTGAAAATACCAGCAACCAGATGCCTTTAGCTCTCTTCTAAATTCCAATTTTGATCCGTTAACCACCTGGAATCCACTCGAGGCCCCCGGGACATCAACCAAACCTACCAACCAATCCTAAAACACATTACGGATTTGCTCGAGGCCTCAAATCACATCAAACAATGCTAAAATCATCAATCGACCTCCAATCCAAGCTTAATGAACTTTGAACTTTTCAACTTCTATTTCTGATGCTTAAACCTATCAAATCACATCCGATTGACCTCAAATTTTGCACAAAAGTCATATTTGACATTACGGACCTACTCCAACTTCCGGAATCGAATTACGACTCTAATATCAAAAAGTCAACCTCCGGTCAAACTTCTCAAAAACCTTCAAATTTCTATCTTTAGCCAAATGGCTTCAAAAAACCTACGGACCTCTGAATTCACTTCCGATTGCGCTCCCAACTCCAGAATCACCATACGGAGCTATTCCCAGACTTGGAATCCCAAACGGACATCGATAACACTGAAATTCACTTCAAGCCAAATTTAAGAAATTTCTTCTAAAATGCTAACTTCCACAATATGCGCCAAAACACTCCCGGGTTATCCAAAACCCAATCTGGGCATACGCCCAAGTCCGAAATCATCATACGAACCTGCTGGAACCTTCAGATCCTGATTCCGAGATCGTTTACTCAAAATTCCAATCCTAGTTCATTCTTTCAACTTTAAGCTTCTCAAATGAGAATTTTTCATTTAAATTTAACTCTGATCTTCCTGGATTTAAATTCCGACCATGTGAACAAGTCACAATTCCTGAAATGAAGTTGCTCATGGCCTCAGACTGCTGAACGACACGCTAGGGCTCGAAACGACCGGTCGAGTCGTTACATATTGGGTATTGGGTGTTGGGTCAACATGGTTTGGGCTAGGTTAGGGAAGATTTGGGCTTTTAAAATGGTTTGGCCCAATTCACATTAAAACCAGCTTTTTGTTTCAATTTTTTTTTCTTTCTTTAATTAATTAAACTCCTAAATTTATTCAAATTATGAAATTAAGCTAATTATCTAACTATAATGTTTATAAAAACTAGTTGATCCTAAATTGAAAGAGAAAACTCAATAATCCGAAATCAAAAGCTAAGAATGTAAAAATGATCCATTTTTGTGATTTTCATTTTAATAAAAGAAACTAAATAATTAATTAATCCTAAAATGTGAAAAAACTCTAAATGCAATGCATGGCATCTTTGGTATTGTAAATTTTTTAATAAAAATTAAATATGCACAATAATGCAAATAATTAACAAAATTCTACGAAAATTCCTATAAATTGCAAAAAAATGGGAAAATTATTTTCTGATATTTTATGGGAGTAATCCATATAGGGCAAAAATCACGTGCTCACTGTGAGTATTAGAGTTTGCATTTATGGATTTCTTATTTATTTACTAGTCTTGGGAGCGTTGAGCATTGGTTTGAGTGGATTGAAGGGCTTGGAAGCCGGTTATGGAACTTCGGAGCGAGGTAAGTCTCCTTTCTAACCTTGTAAGAGGTAAGTGTAGTTCAGAAGTGAGTGCGATGATGGAGTATGCTGAGGTGAAGAGCCGATCGAGGTGTCATTCTGCCGAGGTTCCGGCCCGCGATCCTGTTATTACATCAAAAATTAAAACATGAAAAAAAAACTAGCTAAGCCTGTCAACTACGAGTTACAAGATGCCTATCTATAAGTCTTCTGGAGCTTGATCTCGATTCTTGAATGGTTCTTCATGCAGACTTTAGATTCGAACCTTGACGCTTGCTAGTTGTCGGTGCTAGTTTACCCTTCTTCTACTTTTCGGATCAAGACCAGGTATGCAGTGCTTGTGACCTCGGCCATGTCTTGAGCAACCCACATCTTTCATCAACTTCTGCATTTGGATTCACTTCTTGCCTTTCTTTTTTCTTTTT
Organism: Nicotiana glauca; assembly: GCA_026770625.1. Taxonomy (NCBI): domain Eukaryota; kingdom Viridiplantae; phylum Streptophyta; class Magnoliopsida; order Solanales; family Solanaceae; genus Nicotiana; species Nicotiana glauca. The sequence goes on along the minus strand of MU770022.1, from coordinate 354,233 downwards.
CTTTATTGTGACTAAGTTCTATTGATCACCTCGGACTGTTGACTCGCATTCTTTCCGCGAGCCTCTTTTGTTGGTCACTTGAGTTGCATTCCAAAGCTTTTCCTTTTCTCCAGGTGGATGCCTGATTGCCGCACTTGAATTATAATCTGAGACTACCATGAAGCTGTGATTTCACTATTGCTACTGCTACTGCTTACTGAATCCCCTTATTACACTGTGCCAAAATAAAAAGAAGCTAGGTTGAACTATGATCTATGAATTACAAAAGTCATATCTATGTCTTCAAACTTGATCTTGCGGTTCTTGTTGCCTCATTAACTTGTGTTCCCCTGGTGGAATTCTTTTGTTATTGCCTTGAACTGTGATATGAGATGTCTTGCCATTTCACTGAGTGATGTTTGACTGCTGAAACTTGAAATGTATGCCTCTGTTCTCTAGGTGGGCTCCTAACTGCTAAAACTTGAAATATATGCCTCTGTCCTCCAGGCAGGCTCCTGACAGCTAAAACTTGAAATATATGCATCTGTCCTCCAAGCGGGCTCCTGATTGCTAAAACTTGAAATAAATGCCTTTGTTCTCCAGGCGGGCTCCTGATTGATAAAACTTGAAATAAATGCCTATGTTCTCCAGGCGGGCTCCTGATTGCTAAAACTTGAAATAAATGTCTTTGTTCTCCAGGCGGGCTCCTGATTGCTAAAACTTGAAATAAGTGCCTCTGTTCTCCAGGCAGGCTCCTGATTGCTAAAACTTGAAATAGATGCCTTTGTTCTCTAGGCGGGCTCCTGATTGCTAAAACTTGAAATAAATGCTTATGTACTCCAGGCGGGCTCCTGATTGCTAAAACTTGAAATAAATGTCTCTGTTCTCCAGGTAAGCTCCTGATTGCTAAAACTTAAAAATAAATGCCTTTGTTCTCCAGGCGGGCTCCTGATTGCTAAGACTTGAAACAAATGCCTCTGTTCTCCAAGCGGGCTCCTGATTGCTAAAACTTGAAATATATGCCTTTGTCCTCCAGGCAGGCTCCTGACGGCTAAAACTTGAAAATAAATGCCTCTGTTCTCCAGGCGGGCTCCTGATTGCTAAGACTTGAAATATATTCCCTTGTTCTCCAGGTGGGCGCCTGATTTCAACAAAAATAGACAAAACAAAGAAAATTTTCTGCCCCAGTTTGGTGGCTGGGTACAGATGTGAGTGTAAAACTAAATCATGTTATAAAATATCAATAAGAACTTGAAAGATAAAACTTGAATTATACTCCCTTGTTCTCCAAGTAGGCGCCTGATTGCTGAACTTGAAATGTATTCCCTTGTTCTTCAGGTGGGCGCCTGATTGCTGAGCTTGAAATATATTCCTTTGTTGTCCAGGTGGGCGCCTGATTGCTGAACTTGAAATGTATTCCCTTGTTCTCCAGGCGGGCGCATGATTGCTGCGCTTGAAATGTATTCCCTTGTTCTCCAGGTGGGCGCCTGATTGCTGCGCTTGAAATGTATTCCCTTGTTCTCCAGGTGGGCGCCTGATTTCAACAAAATAGACAAACAAAGAACATTTTCTGCCCCAGTTTGGTGGTTGGGCACATGGGTGAGTGTTAAACTGAATTATTCTACCAACTATTATAAGAATTCGAAAGCTAAGTCCTATTATCCAGGGAGGTCTTGACAGCTCCTAACAATTACGAACTTAAGTTATACCTTCTAAAAGCATTACTCCCACTACACTTATTATCTAAAAGGTCTTAAACTACTTCCCATTATCCAGGAGGGTCCTGACAACTTCTAGTTAAAAGGCGATTTTAAACTAAGCTATATCTATTGCAAGTACGACTTCCACCACATCTAGTTATCTAAACAATCTTTAAAACTACATCCCATTATCTAGGAAGGTCCTGAAAACTCCTAATTGAATCCTATCTTAGACATACAAACCTTGAGACCAGCTTGTATTCCTTGGGGTACATTTATGCTAAATTATGCTATTCATGATTGTTTTGAAATTTAAACTAAATCCCGTTTTCTAGGAGGGTCCTGAGAATTTCCCATCATACATGTTTGGTGTTGCCTTTCCTTACGGAGGGTTTCTCTTAAGCAAACGAAACTTCTGCCCCTGTGTCAATCAAAGAAAAATCTTGTCATTTTAAAATGTGTTGGTTGGTTTATGGCCTTGAACTTTGAGGGAGATTGCTCCTTCAACTTCCCATGATGACTGACTTCCACTCGAAGACCTTGCTTGTTTATTGGCTAACCACTTTCTCCGTCACCCTTATTATAGAAAATACCCCTTCTCCGTTCAAACCCAATATCCTCTATTTGTTGCATTGCGTGAACTGACATCTACCCAACCTTTGTGTCTCACATGAATCCCAAAGCACGTCCATTGCCCTCACTCCGTGTGTATGCTGTTCTTTCTTGACTTAAACCACTGGCCTTGACCTTGAGGTCTGTTGCTCCTTCACTTGTCAGGATAATTGATTTCCATTCGAAGACCCTGCTTGTTCCTTGACTAACTTTGTAAATCTTAACCCAGAAAATACTTCTTCTCATTCGAACCCAATACCTTCTATCTGTTGCATTGCTCCTGAACCGACATCTACCAAACCTTTGTGTTTCACATGATCCCCAAAGCATTTTAGTTGTTACCAAACTCAGTATGCATGATGTTCTTTCTTGACTCAAACCACTGGCTCTGGCCTCGAGGTCTATTGCTTTATCGCTAGCCATGATAACTTTGATTTCTTCTTGGAAGATCTTGCTTGTCACTGGTTTACCACCCTTTTTATCAATCTTATCACAGAAAATACCTTTGATCCGTTCACCCTAGCCCTTATTCTGTTGCAATTTCCATGAATTGATATATACCAAGCCTTTGTATTTCAAACGAATCCCAAAGCATGTTGATTGTTACCAGCTCAGTGCGCTTGTTGTTCATTCCGTACTTATGACACTTTGACGTACTAAACAGATTCTGTTTTGTGCAATTGGAAAGCTGGTGGCAGATTTTGAAGTCATTTCTCACTTGTTATGACCAAACGGACCCAGGAAGAGGAAATAAACAAGACAAAGGGAACAGAGTAGAGGACAATGTAAGGGGATGATTCCTAACAAGAAAACTACATAGTAGAAACCTATCGGATGTGGATACCAATTCTAATGATCAGGACATGCACCTGCGGCCTATTCTGTTAAGCAAATATGATGTTGAGCTCTTGTTGTACCTTTTGCCGTGAAACTGGGCTTCAATGCTCCGCTTATCCCATCTGATTCACAATCCTTATTCAACTTGTAGTGACCGAAGGGTTTTCACTATCAAGCCTCTCTCATTTTGGTCTTTCTCTCAACTCACCGTCGCCTTATGGTGCCCATGAAGGTTTTCACCAATAAGACTCTCTCATTTTTTATTTCTCTCAGCTTTCATCGCCTTGTGTACCCTTGAGGGTTCTCATCAACAAGACTCTCATTCTTTGTTTCCCTTGTTTGGACCAGAATGTTGCCCATGATATGATTCACCTCTACTCGCTTGACTTGGCATCTCTCGAAGACTGATCGGAAGGTCTTTCTTTGGACCGTAATGTGGGTTTTTGGATAGGTTTAGAAAGAAAGGGTATCAAAGGCTCAAAACAATTCAATATGGGTTCAAAATTACAAATTTCGGAATCAGATTTCTCACAACAACCACAACTTCTGCCCCAGTTTCTTTCTTGGGGACTTTTGGATTTTGATTTTGGTGTGACTAAACCTCAACGAGAGGCTGCCTACGTATCCTTTCGGAATCAAGTCGAACGTAGTTCAGGTCATAGAAATTACTTTGTTGTTGTGATTTTTTCTTTCCTTTTCTTCCCTTTTCTTCCCTTTTCTCTTCTTTTCTTTTCTTTTCTTTCTTCTTTTTTTTCTTTTTTTTTTCTTTTTACTCTTTTCTTTTCTCTTTTTCCTTTACTTATCTTTCACGCTTGGGTTTATGAACTTTGCTACTAATTTCGAAAGAGGGGTATAAAAGAAAATAAATAAGGCTCAAAGGGGTAACAAAGGATAAAGTGTTTAGATAGCAGAACAAAATGCCTTCGTTATTCCAGTCTCCAAAACATGCCAAGTGCAAACCACACAATTTAAACAAACCACTGAAACATTAGTAACATCTTTTGATTGTACCAGATTTGATAACCATACCCGCACATTCGCCTTTTTATTTGTTGAATACAAAGCACCATTGGAAAAAACTCTCACTTTCCTTACCACGAACGGCCCCTATCAATTTGGCAAGTTTGCCTGTAGGGTTTCTTTATGTTTTATCTGCTCCAGTTCCATACGGTTCGGGCTTCAAATACTCTCAAAATGTCCAAATCTGTTCTTATTTCCCTTAAGTGCCCCTGTCATCTTCAAAATTATTTCAATGTTTCAAAACTAACTTTTGAGCTCAGGCTGAGAATTACGCATGCATGTCATGTCACTAGAACCAACACGAAAAGAACTATAACAGGAGAAGAGAACTAAACAGAAATGACTAGAAATAACAAAAAACAGAGAATTGCATTAGACTGATGGTGAAAGAGTTTGGACAATAAAACAACCGGGGTGCAACCCTTAGAACAAACCTAGACAACACTACATGAGATACTACGACCAAAAGAACTAGACAAAACAAAAGGATAAAAGGGTTTGAGTCACAAGACAATATCCAGATTACAACCCTACAATAACCTGGACAACAGAAATGGCAACAAAGTAAGCCACCAAAACTCCCTTCCGGCTGACCAAGAAATGGAGCGTCTTTCCAATTACCCAGTACGGTATCTTAGCCACTGAATTTTGCATCAACAATACCAGAAACTTCACAAGTCTTCATCACATTGTTCTTATCAAGTTGCTTTTGGGTTCCTTTTGCTGGCCCGTTCTTAAGATCAACCTCTGATAGTGCTGAAAGCTTGGTAGCCCTTGGACATCCGAGGCTCCCAGAAGAATTCTCACATTCCTTTTCAAAATAAATCATGCCCACCATATGCGTCTCATTATGCACAGGTGATGAACTTTGGCTAGTGTTTGCTGCATCCGGATTTTGCACGACAATGTCGCCTGCATTAATAAGCTTCTGAATTGCTTTCTTCAGATTCCAACACTTCTCTATGTCATGCCCCGGGGCATCTGAGCAATATGCGCACCTTTGAGAAAAATCAAACTTCTTTGATAGAGGGTTTGGCATTTTTATCTGAATCGGCTGCAACATGTCCAATTGTTTCAACCTTTGGAACAAACTGACATATGATCCTCCAATAGGAGTGAAAGCCTTTTCTTTTTTCAGCAGCCTCTCATTCTTAAATGCTTGATTAGGCCGGAAACCTGATCCGGGATGTTTTCGGTATGCTCGGGGGAGTGGGTAGGCATTCTGTGGAGATAAGTAGCATTGGGGAGGATCATTTGGTACACAAGGATATCCACGGGGACGATGTTGAGGCTGGAAGTGTCGATCAAGAAAGCCCATCGGATCATCTTTTCGGTTTCTCTTTCTTTTACCCAAGCTTACTGGGATGTTCTGAATGTCCTTCGAACAACTCACGATTTTGCCTGACTTGATTCCTTCTTCTACTAGCTCCCCCATTTTTAACACATCAATGAAGGGCTTTCCCAAGGCCAGGATCAAATGACTGAAGTAGGTGGGTCCCTGGGCCTGTAGGAAAAGCTCAACCATTTCTTCTTCACCAATCGGGGGACTGACTCAAGCAGCTTGCTCCCTCCATCTGAGCCCAAATTCGCTAAAGCTTTCTTCCGGCTTCTTTTCCATTTTAGATAGGGAGGAGCAGTCTAGGGTGTCGCCTGATTTGTATTAAAAGTGTCGCACAAAATTCTGAGCCAGATCACCCAATGTATGCCACCTACCAACATCTTGACGAGTATGCCAGTCCAAATACACCCCAGTCAGGCTCTCACTGAAATATGCTATCATCAAGTCATCTTTCTCTCCAGCAATTCTCATTTCATTGCAATAGATCCTCAAGTGGGCTACCGGATCTCCACACCCATCGTACAAGTTAAATTTTGGCACTTTGAACCCCGCGGGCAGGCGGACGTCATGGGACACAGACAATTTATTGTAAGTCATGCAACCCTGGCCTCCCATTGTTCGCTTGTTCTTTAAAGATTGTTTTGTGCCTTTCAGCCTTCTGGGCATCCCATCTAGCCCTTCTCTTCCTGTGAACTTTTCATTTTCAACATGAGGCTCATCCCGCGGGCCCTATTTGTATGAGTTGGGAACCTTGTGGGCAACCTCTGAGGGATAATATTGGGCATCATGAGCTTGGAGATAAGCGGGTGGATCTGGAGAGTATGGAGGATCATCTAGCATTGTGTCCGGAATTTGGGTAAGGGCAGCATTTGGAAAAATTGGTGGTGGCGGGGGTAGTGCCTTCCCAGTCATCCAGGCCTGATATATATCTGTCATGTGTTGTCTTAACATCCGTACCTCTTCAACCAACCCATTATCCCGTTCAACCAACTGTTTTCGGGCACCGGTATCAACCAACTCAATTCTATTGTTGTCTGCCATTGCCTTTTGACTTTGTATTGTAAAGAAGAGTTACCACTTTAAAACCACAAACCAACCACCTTTCTGCTATGAACACAACAAAATGAAGCCATCACGTTAGCGTTAGGGCATTTAACATAAGATAATTTCACTTTACGTGCAATGCACCTAGACATGGTTATCAGTTCTAAAATGACTTCGAGGGTACAAAGGTCAGTTGGCATCATCCCAATTTGTTCATTTCAACCTCCCTCCTTTCTTTTCTTTCCTCGCCCTTCTTTAGCTCGCTCATTTTTCCTTCCCCTTTTTCCTTTCGGATTATCACTCTTTTCTTCCCTCTGATTTCTCACATCTCATGACTTCACCTCTCTTTTTTCTTTATTCTCTCTTTTATTTTCCTTTTTTTTCTTTTTTTCTTTAAATAAAAAAAATAATTCGATCGAACCCTATGTAGGTTGTCTACGTATCATGACCCCGCATGAATCACATCTTTGCGTAGTTCTGGAAGATCGGGAATAAAGTAAACAAACTAACGTTCTCCTTTTAAATTTTTTTTTTTTTTTGCCTTAAGGACTATTCTTGTAAGAAAAGAGAAATAAAAAAGCAATTTTTTTTTTTGAATTTTCTAGCCTCAACAATATATGACCTATTCTAAACTCAAACTTAACGAGTAAATATTTCTGTTTATTTTTTTTTTCTTCTTTTTCATACAAACACTCCATGGGAACTTATTAAGGAAAAAAAAACTCTACAAGAAAAAAATATTTTTTGATTCTTTTCCTTTTCCTTTCATTTTTTTGTTTTGTTTTTTTTTTTAAGAATGACATCTAAAGAATAAACCACAGAAACATATTTTGAATTTTCATTTGATATCCTGACGCAATATTTCAAAACAAGCAATGCGAAAGATAAAACAAAATATTTTTTGGATTTCAAATTTGATTGCCTAAAGAGGAAATTCTAATGACAAACGACAGATAAAGTATTTTTATTGTCTATGTACAATATCCTAAAGTTCTAATGAAAAGAACTTTTTTTTAAATTTTTTATTATTTTCCAAGGAAACACCTCAAAAGGAAATCTTTTTGAATTTTGGAATTAACACCTTAAAGCAAGCTTTTTAAAAAGTACTAAAAGAAAATTCCCTTTTTTAAATTTTGGTCCTAATATACCTAAGGAAATATAAAACAATTTATTTTAAGTCCTAGAAATTAATTACCTAAAGGAAAAACAACCTCAAATTTTTTTTTTTATTTTCTAGCATTAGCATTCTTAAAGAAAACTTATAACGGAAATATAAAATGCAACATCTCCCTCTCTTTTTTTTTTGGATTTTTGAATTACACCACACCTTATCAAATAGAAAATAAAAAGTACAATAAAAAAAACTTGACATCACTGTACAAAATTTAGAAAGTAAAAGATGACATAAAAAAAATAAAAATAAAAATAGATCTCCTTAAGCAACTCCGGTAAGTAGATCCACACCTGTACGAGAAAACGTTTAAACCAACACTATGTGAGACAATAACATTCCCTATTAGACACATGCATGACATGGTTGCGATTATTTTTGCAAAATAATTTATTTAGCCAAAAGGTGACCAGAAGTGTAAAATTTGGCTAAGACCCCGCAGAGCCAAAAGCCTAAGATTTACTAGGAAGACCGGACCCTATGTGGGTACCTACGTATCACGCCCCGAAAGACGAGAATCAGGTATGCGTAGTTTGGGCGGCTTGGATACGTGCGAGAATTTAAAAAACAACTAATTTAGAGAAAACAATATTTTTCTTTTCTTGAAACATGCAAAATATTTTTGGATTTTCTTTTCCTCTTTTTTTTCGAATTTTCGGAAAAGTGATGAAAAAGTGCAAAATCTTTTTTTTTTTGAATTTTCAAGCTCTCTTTTTTTTTTCATTTTTCACTGTTTTTTTTTCATTCATTTTTTCATTTGCCCTCAGCTATCCTTGGTCCGCCAAATGACCCTTTTACCCTTGAATAAAGGCAACATGTAGCACATAGGATGCATCAAGATGGTCTGTTATTTTGGGTACACCTGTCTTAGACGGACCCAACCCCTGTGTTGAGTCCCCTAAGTCAAATGCACATGATGCAAACAAGCGTTCCTACTAGGGATCCGGCATGAGGTTTTGTTATTCTAGGTTTAAAATCTGGGTTTATTATTCTAGACCTGGCTTACCCGAGCGGACATCTCGGGCCGGGGGGGCCAGCATACCGGGGATACAGAAGCTCCGCCGGCTTAGCAACTTGTCTGAACCTCGTTCTAAATGGAAAAGACTCTAAACAGAAGAGAAGTCACACGAAGTGCACCCTTCTCCATGATGTAGAAGACTCAGAGAGAGGAAGGGTTTCGTAGCAGTTTATATATACATTTTACCAAATATCAAAGCGGTAAAGCATTTAGCACATTAAGCCCAAACATGTAACAAAATCAGATAAATCCAAATATAACAATTTAATTAAGCTCGAATTCTGAACCCTGAACCAAAAATTCTGGGTTCTTGTCCCCAGCAGAGTCGTCAGAGCTGTCACACCTCCTTTTTCCTACTACACCCCGTGAAGGGTATAATAAAGGGAAATTTTTTCAATTTAAGGACAACCGAAACAGGATTCATTTTGTTAAAAATTAGATTCGCCACTTGGAAGATTTATGGTATCCCAAGTCACCGGTTTGAATCCCGAATAGAGGAAAGGGTTTGACCGTGTTTAACAGTCGCGAACCAGAGATCCCAGTAAGGAATTCTGTTAACCCGGAAGAAGGTGTTAGGCACTCCCGAGTTTCGTGGTTCTAGCACGGTCGCTCAACTGTTATATTTGGCTTAAAATCTGATTTTTAAAACATGTTCAGACCTATGTGCATTTGTTAGAATTATTTACCATTTTTAATTAAATTTTTTAAGAAATTTAGCGTCGTTTAAAACATATTTTTGGATCACGTCACACGAAATGCACCCGGATCCTCGACACATTTTATTCAACGTTTTGGGATTTGGATTTGGGTCGCATGAAATGCACACCCGAATTTAGGAAAGTAAAATTATTAAAGAACGCAACTAACGTGTTATTAACTTTGCGGGAGGCCATGAAAAGTCGCTAAATGGCACGTCCTGAATTCTAAGTATTTTAATATAAATATTTAGAGAGGGCCACGCAATTTATGAATTTTATTTGGCGCGGCGCACCTCGTTTTTATTTTAAAGGCCGAACTAAAGGAACTATGATTTTCTATTAAGTATTGTCTCTAAAAAGTGCCTTAATTAATTAGCATTGTTAATCGCTATTATTGAAAGCATTCAAGAAATTCAGGCCTCAAACTTAGGTCCACACTTGAACAAGAGGAGAGCCTATTAATTCAAATATGCTACCTAGCTTGGAAGGCCCAAAAACTTGCATTACCAAATTAAGACCACAATTGCGATTATAGCTCTCAACATGGAATTTCGAGTTTGGCCCAATATAATAGAAGCAAAATCTGTCATTTTATAAGCTGCTGCCAGCTTTGGGTCTCATTGCAGGCCCAATTAGTGAAATAGGGGCAACTGAAGCTGGGCCAGGCCTTAGCGATACTGAGGCCCAAACGTATTCTATCAACCCTGGGCCTACAGACGAGCCCAATAACATGACTTTATTAAGTATAACCCAAATGCCCAGCTCAACGTCTTTGCATGTCCAATTAAATCAAACCAGCAGTTTATGTAGCAAATTCTAAACTAATATTTACATGTGACCTTTTATGGGAGAGCGACGTAAGCATATGAGTAAGAGAATTTTCTAATTACTCAAGAAATCAACCAATTAAAAAAACTCAACAAACAGTACATAAATTTAATTGCTTCCACAATATGACAAGAAATCCAACAAGACAGTATAAGAAATCAATTCAATCTCAAATCCAAGTTATAAACTCAAATAGAGTAAAGTTTCAGGCAATTTCATTAAAATAACCAGTAAAAAAAGATGAGAAAATAGAACCTTAAGAATAGTTGCTGCCTATCGGACCGGCATATAGAGATCTCGAGCGGAGCTTTCGACCGGTACTCACGCACAGCTATGAGCTTGAATCCCCTCAACTCATTTTAATTCCATTATTTGAAACCCAATTTGAAATCAAAATGAAGAAACAACAATATGTATTTTGGTATTTCTGTCCTCTGTTTTTGTATATGTTCAGATGTTTCCGACGAACTCCGGTGAAAAATGGAGAAGAAGAAACGGAGACGGATGGTTGCTGCTGTGTGTTGTGTGTGTTCTGGATTTCGTGTGTCTGTCCGTGTGAGTTCCGGCGAGTGGATGGTGAAGGCTGGGACTGTTGGTGACGGGTGTTGAAGCGAATAAGCTTGGGTGGTTGTTCTGATCGAAGAAGCAGCAACTGGCGGCGTTACTGTCTCTCGAAGGAGACGACGTTTTCTGGTGTCCAACGACGCAGGTTACACGGGTCACATTTGGGGGTGTCTATGTCTTCAATGGAGGAGTTGTTTGGGGTGTTTTTGTGTGTGTGTTGAAGTCTGGAAGAAGAAAAACAGTGGGGAAGGGGTCGTTTGAGAAAGATGACGTGGGGGAAGGGGGGTGCTCCTGGTATTGCGGCGCTTCTTCTCTTCAGGTCTTAGGCGTTGAGTTTTTTTGTGTATTTTTCTTCTGATTTAGGCGTTACTCTAGGTCTAGGTTTATAGGTAGGTCTTAGGGCTGGGTATTGGCTATTGGGTGTTGGGTCAACCCGGTTTGGGCTAGGTTAGGGAAGATTTGGGCTTTTAAAATGGTTTGGCCCAATTCACATTAAAACCAGCTTTTTGTTTCAATTTTCTTTTCTTTCTTTAATTAATTAAAAAACTAAATTAAACTCCTAAATTTATTCAAATTATAAAATTAAGCTAATTATCTAACTATAATGTTTATAAAAACTAGTTGATCCTAAATTGAAAGAGAAAACTCAATAATCCAAAATCAAAAGCTAAGAATGTAAAAATGAGCCATTTTTGTGATTTTCATTTTAATAAAAGAAACTAAATAATTAATTAATCCTAAAATGTGAACAAATTCTAAATGCAATGCATGGTATCTTTGGTATTTTAAATTTTTTAATGGAAATTAAATATGCACAATAATGCAAATAATTAATAAAATTCTACGAAAATTCCTATAAATTGCAAAAAATTGGGAAAATTATTTTCTGATAATTTATGGGAGTAATCCATATAGGGCAAAAATCACGTGCTCACAGTGAGTATTAGAGCATGCATTTATGGATTTCTTATTTATTAACTAGTCTTGGGAGCATTGAGCATTGATTTGAGTGGATTGAAGGGCTTGGAAGCCGGTTATGGAACTTCGGAGCGAGGTAAGTCTCATTTCTAACCTTGTAAGAGGGAACTAACCCCATAGGTGAAATAAATTAATATGTGCTTTTAATTATGGGGAGACTACGTACGCACAAGGTGACAATAGTCCGTATGTAGCTACTAGCTATGCATGTGCCCCGGTAGCCTAGGTTTACACCATGCCTAGTTGATATTACCGTCGACTTATGTTTATTGTTTTCCTTGAGAAGAAATAAGATTTAGGTTGAGCAATAATTGCCTTGAAAGAGTTGAATTTTGAAGAATCTAAGATTTAAAAGGTTTCATTTGAACTTCGTAATTTTGAAAAGAATTGAGGAATATTTTAATAGCTTAAGAAATCTATGGGTAACCGCGTCGCATATATGTTTCGCGAGCGGGGTAATTTACTCAAAAGGTTTCAAAAAGAATTTCCATTATTTTGAAAAGAATCAAGAAAGAGATATGACTTAAATATTAAATTTATATTTGACCGCATCGTAGGTATGATTTGCGAGCAAGGTAATTTCCTAAATTTATATTTGACCGCGTCGCATGTATCATTCGCGAGCGGGAAAATAGATGCATCTATGGTTCGCGTCGTTCGACCCTCGACAATGCACGGGTTACTTTTATGTTGGATCGGGCGGTACGCCTCGGCATTACCACTATATATATATATATATATATATATATAAAAACTTGTTAGTTGAGAGCTTGAGTAAAATTGTAAAAAGGGGAATTGTACCACGTATTTTATACATGTTTATTCCATATATTTACTCTGCTTCATATCTATTCACTTCCTTACTGTACCTGGTATTATTGGACCACTAGTAAGTGTCGAAGTAGACCTCTCGTCATTACTTCTTCGAGGTTAGACTGGATATATACTTACTGGGTACGAGTTGTTTTCGTACTCATACTACACTTGTTGTGCATTTTTTTTGCACAAGCACATGCATGTCTAGTGGCTAGTGAGCGCAGCGGCATGATGATACGGAGACTTAGGTGAGCTGCCTCTCTCGAGACGACCTGCAGCCACCAGAGTCTCCTTCAGAGCATTGGTATTTCCCTTTCTGTCTAAATTGTATTCCGAACAGTTATTGTATTTTATTTTATTCCTTAGTAAATTCTCATGTACTTGTAACACCGGATTTTGGGATGATATGGGTTATTCAGTATTGAAATTGTTAAAAAAATTATTTACTTATTCTGTAAAGTCCATCTTTTACTATTAAATTGACGAAAAATCATGATTTCAGAAATACCAAAACGAGAACTAAATTGATTATTTAGTGTTGGCTTGCTTGACAATGGTGTCCGGCACCATCACGACCTTTAATGGAATTTGGATCGTGACAACGATTCTCAATGTGCTCACCAGATGAGCTCGGTCGGCTGCGTGACATCACAGCCCTTCTCGATGTGCTAGTAGTCTGAGACGCGCGACCTCTTTCAGAATCAGCTTGCTAATACGAACCACAATTAGCTGTTAGACAATAGTAGAAGCTTCACGTAGAAATAATTTGTGAATGCAAGTAGAAAAGAAGCTGAAATAACGTGAAGTATTGCTGCTGAGAGAACAAATCCTAAGAGATATCAAGTTCGTCACTCACCACGACTCTGGAGGATGGTAAATGCTCTGAAGATCTATGTCTCAAACGGTCCCCCTGGAAACCAGTTCCAGACACATTCTTTCTAGAAAGCTTATCTCTAATTTCCTGCCTCGCTGTATAAAAGATTAGACAAACGTAAGAATTAACTTCAGGCTACCATCTGTTAGCATGATTCCTGAAATTCAACACACATAAAACCAAACAGAAAAAAGAAAGGAGAGAGAGAGAGACCCAACCTTATTCAGTGCATGCATGTGCTTGTTTATATTTGATCTTCTTTTCGTTTTATTTGCTCTTCCTATTATTTATGTTCTCTTATTTTATTGGGTATACAATTGATCTAGCAGAGCTCACAATATAAAATTCACAACTTCATCACCCATTATCTATTTCTTGATCAATGAGCACTTTAAGCCCCATATCATCAAAAAGAAAGAAGGAAAAACCCACTCGATTATTATTTAGTCTGGTGCAATATGGACCATCTCAATTTGATATGTGCGGATGACGTGACGAGTGAGAAGTACAATGGTTAAACAATACAACTTAAAAACTATGCTAAGTGACATAATCTTTTAGTAATTAACCAATTTTCAAACATGGATTTTGACTTATAACGAGATTCCGCTTCCTCTAGATTGAAATCATTGATGATATATTGAATAGGAGATTGAAAATAATCATCCTTTCAAAATGCTTTTGTATTAAGGAGGCAAATTATAGATATTGTTCTGATCGCTAATGAGATTGTTGAATTGAGACTGAGGGTGTGTTTGGTACGAAGGAAAATATTTTCCGGAAAATATTTTTTAATTTTCCCATGTTTGGTTGGCGTAAATGTTTTGAAAAATATTTTCCTTATCAATTCATTTTCCTCCAATTGGAGGAAAATATTTTATTTATTAAAAGTAGGGAAAACATTTTCCAAAGCTCCTTCTCAACCGTCCCTACCCTCACCAACCCACCACACCCCCTCTCCAAAAAAAGATTTTTTTTTTTCAAATTTCAGTTTTTCCGTTACCACTCACCCTACTACCCCTCGNTAAAATTTCTTTTTTTTTTCGTTTTACTACCCCAGCCCCCTCCCCCTGCTCCCCTCCTCCCCCCCCTCTGAAAAAAAAATTTAATATATTTTTCAATTTTAATTTTATTATTTATCGGCTTAAAGGCTCAAAATTTTACAAGTTCCAAAATTATGAGTTCGGAGGTTTATGTGTTTGGAAGTTTACGGGTTTAGAAATTTTAAAGTTTACGGATTCAAAATTCCGCGATTTTGAAAGTTTAGCGGTTCGAAAGTTTATGAAATTTGTGGTTCCGGAAAGTTGTTGGTTTGAAAGTTTATGGCTTCATGTTTATTATATCTAAATTATTATGAATACTCTTGAGAAGTCATTTTCCTTAATTTCCGTACCAAACACCGAAAAATGCATAAGATTACTACTTGTTTTCCAAGAAAATATTTTCCGTCATCAAACGCACCCTTACCAGAAAACTAGATATATTATGCAAGCTAGTTGTGGAAAAAAAACAAATGAGCATGTTTACAAATTCTTGCTTTTGCTGCTTCTAGCATGGGCCCCAAGGAAAGGTAGAAACTGGACCGTCTAGTGCATTTTCACAGTGAGATATTCCATAATGGTGAACAGAATACTTTGTGGTTTCTTTGATAGTTGCGGAGGAAAGCTAGATATGAAAATTCCTAAAGGAAGGAGTAATGTGATCTATGTTTTCTTATAAAGATGTGTAAGAGATATCTTTATCACATCACCTTCCGCTGACGATACCTTGACCTTTTATGATTCACAAACGAAACAGATTCACTTCTATTAAGAACATTAGTGTGATTTGAGGCAATTTGAAATGCAATTCAACACAAGGCACTCTGAAGTCACTTAAGTTGGAGAGCTGCATAACATGCAAGTGTTAACGGTATATAGTTGTAAAGTGGTGTGACGACCCAAAAGGTCATCTTCTGTTTTAGAATCGAATCCACATTCCGAGGCCTTAAAAACCTTATTTTATCTCTCCTCAATTTGCGTGCGCAGTTCGAGCGCGATTCCGGAAAGCCTTTATGTTGAAAATTTGAGAAAATAATAATTTTTGGCTTAAAAGTTGATTTTGTTGACTTCGGTTAACGTTTTAGGTAAACGGACCTGGACCCCTAATTTAACGGTCCCGGTAGGTCCGTAGTAAAATATGGCACCTGAACATATGCCCGGAATCGAATACCGAGTTCCCTAACCCGAGAAATAAATTTTTGATGAAAACTGTTAAACTAGAATTATAAGGAATTAAAGAAATTGATTAATGTGTGATCTCGTTAGTACCGGGCCAGTATTTTGGTTTCGGAGCTCGATACATGTTTAATACTCCCTCCGTTTCAATTTATGTGAACCCATTTGACTGGGCACGGAGTCTAATAAAAGAGAGAAGACTTTTAATCTTGTGGTGTAAAATGAGGCACATATATTTTGTGTGGCTATAAATCATTCTGTAAAGGTAAATTATTTCCAAATAAGGAAAGTGGTCATTCTTTTTGGCACGGACTAAAAAGGAAATAGATTCACATAAATTAAAACGGAGGGAGTATGATATATAAGTCATGTTTGTGAAATTTGGTGGAAATAGAGTTTATTTGACGTAATTCGGACCTTGGGATGAGAAAATAGAAGTTTTGAAACTATCTTAAAAATTTCATACAATTTGGTACTAAATTCGTAGTTCTAGGTATTATTTTAGCGATTTGATCGCGCGAGAAATTTCGTATGATGTTTTAATACTTGTGTGCATATTTGGTTTGGAGCCCCGAGGGCTCGGTGAGTTTTGGATAGGCTACAGAGTGATTTGGAACTTAGAAAAGTTGTTGGTGTTCTTCAGCAGTGTTGCAGGCCTCAGACCTCGCAAATGCGAGGTCAAGGTTAGCATTTGCGACTACTGTGGTGGTCCCATTTGCGAGGCCTCCATCGCAAATGCGAACAAGGCTGGACCAAGCATTCTTCGCAATTACGAAGATTTTTTCGCATTTACGAAATAAAACTGGGAAGGGCAGGGATCGCAATTGCGATCATTTCATCGCATTTGCGAAGGATCATGTTCGCATTTGTGAACTTACCTTCGCAATTGCGAAGGAAGCAGAATGTGGAGGACTTCGCAATTGCGATGGTACTTCGCATTTGTGAAGCTCAAGTCGTAAATGCGACATCTGGCATCTGCAGCTAATATGTTTGGACTTAGATGGGATTTTTCAATCATTCTCCCATTTTTCAAAACCTAAACTTCAAGAGGCGATTTTCCAAAGGTAGTTCTTCCCCAGATCACAAGTAAATGATTCTTAACTCATTTCTTTAAATCTTTTACTACTTTTCACAAGATTTCATGCTAGAATCTAGGGTTTTTCATGGCGGAAATGGGGATTTTTGGGTAGAACTTAGGAATTTTAAAATTTGGGGATTTAGACCTCAAATTGAGGTCGGATTCCAAAACCAGTTGTATATCCTGGCTCGGGAGTGAATGGGTAATCGGGTTTTGATCCGAATCTCAGGTTTTGACCCAAGCAGGCCTAGGGTCGATTTTTGACTCTTTGGAAAAAATATTGGGAAACCTATAATTATGCATTTGAATTGATTTCTTTAGCAATAACTGGTAATATTAAGTTAATTGCGACTAGATACGAGTAGATTAGAGGTGAAATCGAGAGGTAAAGCAGTAATTGAGCTTTGAATTACTCGTTGGCTTGAGGTAAGTGTTTGGTCTAACTTTGACTCGAGGGATGGGAAAAAATATTGGGAAACCTATAATTATGCATTTGAATTGATTTCTTTATCAATAATTGATGTTACTAAATTAATTGTGACTAGATACGGTGGGTTATAGGTGGAATCGAGAGGTAGAGCGGTAATTGAGCTTTGAATTACCCATTGACTTGAGGTAAGTATTTGGTCTAACTTTGACTCGAGGGATTAGGGATTCCCTACCTAGTTGCTATGTGAAATTTCATGTGTGTGGTGTATAGGTGGGGTGACGAGACCTATGTGCCGCCAAATTATTTGCTTAGCTTGTTCCCTTCCCCGTTCCCAACATATTGTCTTCCTATCTTAATTATTACTTGCTTATTGATGCTTCCATGTCTAATTGCTTCTTGTTAAATGTTGTTTTCTCTATTGAAGGTATTAATTATTCCATAGTTTCGTTATATACATTGTTGGTTCAAGTTGGTTTATTGGTGCTTCATGGTGCACTTTTGTTAGTCTCACTATGTAGTATTAACTGATGAAGTTTCATAATTGTATAGATTTTCCATTATTTTGGTTTGAGGTATGAATGTTGTGGAGGGTTTTGAGCTGAATTGTGAAACACTTGTTCTTATTTTGTGATTGGTACTGATATGGTGGGATCGGGTTGCGCTCCACAATAGGAGGAATAAAGGTAAAATGTGATTGTCTGGTGGGATCGAGTTGCGTGCCGCAACAAGGAGTAATAAGGGTGGACATGTGGGATCGGGTTGAACGCCTCAACATGAGAAATAAGGGTGATATATTGAGGAGTAATAAGGGTGAACAGGCGGGATCGGGTTGCACGCCGCAACAAGGAGTAATAAGGGTGAATGTTCATATTGTTATTGATTATATGGAGGGATCAGGATGCGCGCCACATCATTTTGCTGGTTATGTAATCATCTTCTACTATGATTTATTCTTGTAGTAATGTAACTCTCTTAAGGATTGGTTATAGCTGAGTATTGGCAAGATGTTTGGGTTCCATATTTACTTTGCTGCAAGTTATTGTTCAAGTTTGTTCCGTATTTCCTTTTACTTTATTATATATTGTATATGCCATGCCATAGCCTCATCACAACCTCGTCGAGGTTAGGCTCGGCACTTACCAGTACATGGGTCGGTTGTACTGATATTGCATTCTGCACTTTCTGTGCAGATTTTGAAGCTGGTTGTGGCTGATCGAGAGGTCGGTTGCAAGCATTCACTTTGGAGACCCAAGGTAGTTCTGCAGTAGTCCACTGGCCCTGGCCCTGGCCCCTCCTATGTTTTCCCTCATTTCTATTTTATTTTCCTCGAGACGGATATATTTTATTTCAAACCCACACTTGTAGTTATTCATAGAATATTCGTGGGTTGTGACACCGGTTTCTAGGTGGTAAAATTTTCGGTAATTATTAATAGCATATGGATAACTAGCAAATTATATGATTCCGCGTTGATTTTGACTTGATTTAGTTTTATTTATTATAAACTATAAAATGTAAAAGAAAAGGGTAAATAGAACTCTAACATTGGCTTGCCTAGCTAGTGCGATGTTAGGTGCCATCACGGCCCCGACAGTAGAAAATTCTAGTCGTGACAAGTTGGTATCAGAGCACTAGGTTTCCTAGGTCTCACAAATGCACGAACAACCTTAGTAGAGTCTGAGGGATCTGTACAGAGATGTCTGTACTTATGCCCAGATGCTACATAGTTAGGTATAATTCCACTTCTATTCTTCTCTGTCGTGTGATTTGATCTTCCAGTGCTAATCGAACTCTCTACTCTTGTTACTTCGTAGATGGTGAGGATGCGTACCTCTTCATCAGCTGGTTAGCAGCCCGAGCCCCAATGGCAGCTCTTACGGGGGGCAGAGGACGAGGCCGAGGCAGAGGCAGAGGCAGGGCTCAGCCCAGAACTCGAGCATGCCACAACCCTAAAACGAACCCGGTCATGATGGTGCCTGTCGTGAAACTAGGCCAATCGATAAAAAAAACCCAAACCAACCAAAAAACTATAATAAGTCATTTAAAGACATTAATAAGCTAAAATACCAAAATGTAAGGTAGAATAGAACAGTGCGGAATAAAACACAGCCCGACATTAGGGTGTCACCAGTCATGAGCAACTACAACTCGTCTAGAAATATGAAAAAGGACAACATAGTCTAAAACAAAGCTAATACAAAGTGAAATAAAGATAGGAAGGAGAAGCACTGGGCTGCGAGCGCCAAGAAGCTACCTAGTCAACTCTAAAAGCCTGCTGGAAGACAATCAGCACTCGCTAGCATGACCCGAAACTCCTGGATCTGCACACAGACTGTAGGGAGTAATGTAAGTACGCCAACTCAGTAAGAATAAAATTAAAGGCAACTGAGCAGTAAGAAAACACGTAAACTACAGCATAACACTATAACAAGATAGTATAAGTCCAGAACAATGCAGTAAAGCAGTAAAACTCATAAAAATATCTTGGTTCAGTAAAAACCTTTTTAAAACATTTTTCAGTAGTTCAAATGAGTGATGAAAATAGTGAGAAAAAGGATAGAAATATAAATCAGCCCCTCGGGCAAAACAAGTACCATAACCGCCCATCAGAAAAATACCAGCAGAACCAGCCCCTCGGGCTACCTCACAATCACTCATATCAGCCCCTCGGGTATTAACATGAAACAATAATAGCCCCTCGGGTAATATCACATCTCTCACTGGGTACCCGCGCTCATTGGGGGTGTGCAGATTCGAAGGGGCTCCTATAGCCCAAGCGTTATAACAAGCCATCTCGTGGCATAATCAAATTGGCCCTCGACCTCATAAGAAGCCACCTCGTGGCATAACAAGTCAGTCCCTCGGCCTCATAATTATGAATCAGTACAAAACTGTTGCGGTGCGTAGCCCGATCCCATAATCTCCTCACAACACAGGCCCTTGGCCTCACTCAGTCAGAAATCTCTCAAGCCACTCGGGCAACAGTACAATATGATGCTCAGCGCAAAATATCATTTAAAATATCAAAAATGGAGTAAATATGGCTGAGTTATGAAAAAAGTAGAATACAGCATGACTGAGTAAATATGAAGTCAAAACAGTGAGGAATAGTAGTAAAAATCTCCTAAGGGTCCAAAACAGTCAGCATGAGTCCCAAATATGGCATTCAACCCAAAACATGATAATACTTTCCAAAACACAATTATATCAAATAGTTTTCAATAAAATACGCGACTTAACAGTCATAGGGATGGACTAAGTCACAATCCCCAATGGTGCACGACCCATGCTCGTCATCTAGCGTGTGCGTCATCTCAAAGTAGCACAATGATGTGAAATCCAAGGTTTCATACCCTCAGGATTGTCGCAACCCCTTTTCCCCTCCCTTTTTACGGGGAAGAACGATTCGGGTTTCGATATTTATGGGGGTAACAACTCATTTCTTTGGGAATTGGGTATTTTGAAGAGTCGACACTTAACGGATTATGGTGTATTAGGGCACCTAGAGCAATTAACTCTTAGACTAGTTTGCATTACGAGAGATTTAGGGTAAGGGCTCGAAATAACCTTGAGGGAAAGGTGTTAGGCACCCCTCTCGGTCCACAACTTTGGGTTCTGGACGAACTTACACTGATGAATTAGTCCTTTAACAAATAAGTAATTGAAATATATAATTGCAAATAAAGCATGCTGGACATTGTATGACTCAGATAATAAGACAAAGAATTTGAACAAGTTGTGTACATATAGAGAAGTGAAGTTTTAGGCAAAGGGAGTTTGGGAAAGAGGGGTCCTAGGTTGGTTAGTCTACAGGATCACCCCACGCAATGCCCGGTAAACACTCCTCAATGAGGGGCTACACATGACATTAACGCGTAGTCATCATATCCATATCTACCCATTCTCACCCCTTAGCGGCTATTTAAGCGAGTGTTGTTTAATGATCCCTATGTGTGTTGTTACCAGTCCTTTCCTAATGGTCCTGGAGGAATTTAGGAACTCTACCTATAGGCAATTCTAGACAGACGCCTAAGGTTTAAAGGAGAAAATACTAGGGCGACAAGAAAGAACGCATATGACTTTAGCAAATAAAAAACAGGGAAGAGCAAATAAGAGGCTCAGTTTTACCTCCACAGATAAGGCATGTAAACAGCACGACTCAAACACAAATAAGGGAAGTATTGTTAAACATGGTCCTAAGACATGATGTCTAGGTAAGTATCAGAACACATGAGAGATTCGGTTTTATTTTATAACTCAGAAGCAAGGGCCCTAATCAGTTTGCCTACTGATTTTAAGCCCGTTAATCATTAAGCAGTAAATACAAAGAGACAGTTTCCAGTTTTATAAGAGTTGGTTACCTAAGGCTTGCGTAGGCGTGGGATAGTGCACAATTGTTATCCGAATCATTAGTAGTTTATCAGTCGTTTTTTCCTAAGAACATGTTGTTCTAGGCGTTACAAAAATACAGGGATTATTACTAATTTTCTTAAACAGGATGAGACTGTTTATATTCCTATTCATGCATCAGTAATTTAACTAGGCGTAGCTGAGTGAGTATGAACGAGAACCTAAACATGGTATTTAATATGCACACATAAGGTATAGAATGATTTATATGCAAGGTTCCTAAAGCAGGATTTCTAAATGCACAGCCTGATTGCAGAATCTCCTAAAGCAGGATTTGTAAATGCATAAAAGGTTATAGCATTGTAGAACATTCTGTCAAGTATGCAGGGGTAGCAGTTTTGGTTTTAATGCCATTTATCCTAGAAACAGGATTTCTAAGTAATAGTAAGAATGTCAAAATGAGATGCTGAAACAGTAAACCCTAGAACATGATATCTAATGCATAACATGCTTGTATTGGCCCTAAACATGGATTCTAATGCACATATGGGAAATGTAAACCTAAGGCATAGTTTTTACCCATTGATATTGATAACATATATGTCTACCCTCCCCTTTTCACTAGCCAACCCCAATATTCGTTTACAACAAATTATTACAGGCCAATATCGAATGAATTATATAAGTAGATAAGAAAACTAAGAAGTTACACTATAGAGAGCCTACGAATAGGCCCAGATTTCTAGAATTTCCAATGCCAAATTGCCTCACAGCCTTTCACATAATCCGGGTGTGTTAGAGTTCCCTAAGGACCTCAAGGGTTCCCGGGTAGCGCTCACACCCAGATTTCATAATTATAGTTGAGTAAGTGCAGTGTGGAAAGGCCAGCTCTAATGTATCAGAGTTCAGAGGGATCTCATAGGGATCCCTAAGCAGTCACACATTAGAGGGGTAGAACTTAAAACCTAAGAGTAGATGTGAAAGTGCTTGAAAAGATTTAAGCAGGAAAACAGTTTGAAAAGAGACTTGTTTGAAATAGTTTTGTAAAAATAACACAGTCAGTTTTGAAAAGAGAGTAGAGTAATGAGCAACAGTACAAACATAACATCAAAAGCAGATTCATACATAACCAAGGAACCTAAAACTAAGGCATGTTCAACAACCACAAATAATGTAATGGGATTTGAGGACACATAGGTCACATAGGTAAACACATAGTTATAGGGGCACTTAAGTACAAAATCAGGTTACTTAAGGATAGCCAATTACTTTGCACAGAAACATAAGTAAGGAAGAGTTTCATTGGGGTACACTAGAATGGGGATAACATTTCATAAACATGTTGAGTCTAAGGGAGGGGACACATTTAGAAGCATGCTGACGAAGCAATGAAGCAAACATATTAGTTGCAAGTTGAACAACAAAACCATAAGTGAAAATAGACTAGAAACAGGAGAAATTGAAGTAATAAAGAAAACATGTTGTCTTTGAAACTTTGAATTGAAATCAGGACATACTAGTAAAGATGACAGTAAATACAAAAGTGAAAGAGCAGGAGAGCACAATAGTCAGCCTTGGCTTGCAGCCGGCTAACTTAGAATAGTAATAAGTATCACAGAAAGAAAGCAGAAAGTTTTAAGTGTGAGAGAGAGAGCTTTTGAACAAAAAGTGTTCGTGTCCTTGCATTAATGAGAGAGTATGTATGTATAGTTTGAAACTAGGTAAGAATCAAAGTCAAGCAGTAATTATGGAACTAGGTATCAATTAGTATAAAATTAGTATAAGTACTCCCTTAATTAAGGGAGTTAACTTCAAATGTTAAAGACAAATAAGGAAGGAGATCATATGAGACTAGAATATAACACATAAGAAAATAATTTCAGCATAGTTCAAGCATAAAACAAGTAATTAGGCTAGGTTCAGAAAATCTAATTAAGGAAAGTACATAAGAATCGATTGACAGCATAGTCGACCAAAAAATAAGGCAAGAAAATATCTTAGAGGTGGAAAATCAGTAATGAAATCCTCACAATAGATTAGTGAAAGGTATAAATTACAGGAAATTATGGATTCAAATAGGAGTAGTAATGATTAAGGGAATTAACACAAAATTGCTGCAAAATAAACGAAATAATCACAGCATAGGCAAGAAGGAATGAAATCAAAAACCCTAATAAGCATAATAAAGTAAAAATCACATAAAGTCAGGAATTCAACTAGAAAAATAGTACCAATTATAGGAATTAACACAACTTTATGTTAATAAACAGAATAAACATAGTATAGGCGGAAGAAGCAAAATCAGAAACCCTAATGAGCATAATAGGGTAAAATCATAGAAACATAGAACATATCATGAATAACAAATATACGAACAAATTAAAAGAAAAAAATCAGCAAGGACAGTTCTCAGAACCCAGGATTAAGACCAAAATAATTAGGGTTTTCAACATAATGAATCAGATAAAAAGGAAAACTTGAATAAACCGTTTAAACATATTAAAAATTATCAAATAATAATTAAATCAGAGGAAAAGTCATTTTGAAAAAAGGGTTAAGAAACCCTAGTTTTGAAGATGAAGAGGCATTTTGCAAAATCCAAGAGGTTATCAAGAAAATAGTAAAGATAACTCAGAATATACTCAGATGTGTGGTAGATCTGAAGAGTCAAGAGATGAGTTAGGGTTTCAGAGAGAGATAACCCAGAAATAGAGAGACTCCGGCTTAGAAGCCATGAATCTAGCCGGAAAAATAGAAAAATCTTACTCAGACGGGCCAAGGTGGCCAAAGATCAGCGAGAATCGGATCATAGGTGTGAGTGAGCAGCCACTGGTCCCTTGAGGATCTTCGAGATGGGAGGAATCCGGCGTGTGGGGGAGCCATGGAGGCTAGGGCTGGTGGTGGAACCACCATTGATACCGATGAGCCAACGGCCGGCGAGTAGGAGCCGTGGTTATGCAGAGAGCTTGAGAGAGAATGAAAGAGTGTAACGGCGGAGTGAAAGAGAGAAATGAGGGTTTGGGGGGGTAGACTTTAGGGTTAATTATGGAAAGGGGGATCTGGATCGTTGATTAGAATTGATCAACGGTGGGGTAGTCTTGATGGATTGGGCCTGGGGTTTGGACTGATTTAATTGGGTTGGGGGTCTGATTCAATTAGGCTAGAATTGAAATGAAATTGGCTATTTGCTAAATACCCAATTGAATTAAATAAATAATTTGCAAAAATAGCTGATAATTGTACAAAAATGAATTTTATGCATAAAAAAAGTTTTAAAAGATTACTTAGTATTTTAAAATACAATTGACTAATTTCCGGTCAAAAATGGTATAAAATCATATGCTTGGGCTATAATTGCAAAGTTATTGCAATTGTAGCAAATGATGCCAATTTGGCTGATTATGAAATAATTTGGTTGAAATAGGACCATAAATAATAAATTAAATCAAGAAATGCTTTTGACATCATTTGTAATACCATTTTGTAATTATTTATTGAAAATAAAATATTGGATAAATTAATAAAAATATAAAAAAATTATGGGGAAATACCAATTGCTATTAATACATGATTTTGAAGGTATATATGCAATTTTAAAATATTTTTGAAAAAAATTGGGCATCAACAAGGACAACATTTACGATCATTACTTTCCTCAATCCGGTCCAAACTCTAGCCTGCAATGCGTTTGCCTCTCGACTCGGCCTCCGGATGCTCCAAATCTAACAAAAACAGATTTATACCATCAAAATATGCTAAGGGAACAAATCCCACTCGAAAATAATCAATTTACATAAAAAATTTCGAAATTGGCCAAACTCGACCCCCGGGCCCACATCTCGAATTCCAATAAAAATCACAAAACTAGAAACCTTACACTCCCACGAGTTCATACATATCCAATACATCAAAATCTGACCACAAATGACCCCTCAAATCAAAGTCTCAAATTCCAAGCCCTAACTCTCCAATTTTAGGCTTTAGATTCCACAAATTTCATATTTAATTAAGTAGAAATCACAATAGGATCGAGTATTAAGTCCATAAATCTTACCTCCAAGTGTTCCCCTTTGATTCCCTCTTCAATTCTTCTCAAAAAGCTCCAAAATCGCTCAAAAATGGTAGAAGTTAGACCCAAAATCGTGAACAATGGCTATTTAAACATTCTGCCCGGGTGAACCTTTCCTTCTTCGCGAACGCGGTCAAAGCCTCGCGTTCACGAAGCACAAAAATCATTAACCACAAAATCCTTCTTCGCGAATGCATCCACCTAAGTGTGAACGTGAAGCTTTCATTTTCCAGACCATCACGAACACGACCCCCTTAACGTGAATGCGAAGCACAAAAGGCTAGGACCCCAGTTGCTCCAATTACTCTACGCGAACGCGGGAACCTCATCGCATTCGCAATGCACTCAGAACCTCACCCTTCGAACGTAGGACCATCATCATGAACGCGAAGATCAAATTTCCAGCCTCACTACTCATCCCTTCGCGAACTCAAGAGCCCTCTCGCGAACGCTAAGGTCAAAAGTCTGCAACACCAACAACAGAAATCTGCAACTTCCCACAAGAAGATAGTATCCGTTTTACCACCCGACACTCACCCGAGGCCCTTGGGACCTCAACCAAATGTGCCAACATATCCCATTACCTCATTCAAACTTGTTCCAACCTTCGGAACAAACAACATCAAAACATCAAATCACTATCGGATTCAAGCCTAAGAATTTCCAAAACATCCAAATTCCGCTTTCCATCAAAAAATCTATCAAACCTCATCCAAATGACCTCAATTTTTGCACACACGTCACAAATAACACAACGGACCTACTCTAACTTTTAGAATTCCATTCCGACCCCTATATCAAATCCCCTATCAACCGGAATACGCCAAAATTCCAATTTTGCCAATTCAAGCCTAAATCTAATCCGGACCTCCAAAACACATTCTGATCATGCTCCTAAATCCCAAATCACCTCCCGGAACTATCCAAACCATCGATTCACCTCCAAGCCTTTTTTCACATAAGTCAACATCCGGTTGACTTTTCCAACTTAAGCTTACTCAAAAGAGATTAAGTGTCTCATTCCTTTCCAAAACCTCTTCGAATCTGAACCAACCAACCCGATATCACATAATACATCTGAACAAGACAATAAGAAGCAGAAATTGGGGAAATAGAGAGGTAACTCATGAAATGACCGATCAGGTCATTACATCCTCCCCGTGTTAAACAAACATTCGTCCTCGAATGGGTCAAGAAACATACCTAAAGTCTCAAACAGGTGAGGATATCTGCTTCGCATCTTCCGCTCGATCTCCCAGGTAGCCTCCTCCACGGGCCGACCTCTTTACTGCATTTTTTTACTGAAGCTATATTCAACTTTCGAACCTGGCGCTCCAAAATAGCTAGTGGCTCCACATCATAAGTGAATTCATCATCTAACTGAACCGTGCTGAAATCTAAAACATGGGACGAATCGCCAATATACTTCCGGAGCATAGAAACATGAAATACCGTATGCACACACGATAAGCTGGGTGGCAAAGCAAGCTCATAAGCCACCTCCCCAATCCTCCGAAGCACCTCAAAAGGCCTAATGAACCGAGGACTCAATTTTCCCTTCTTCCCAAATCTCATAACACCCTTCATGGGGAAACCTTCAATAGAACCTTCTCACCATGTAGGACAAATCACAAATCTTCCTCTCAGCATAACTCTTTTGTCTTGACTGCACTGTACGAAGCTGCTCCTGAATCACCTTCACCTTGTCTAACTCATCCTTCACTAAGTCTGTACACAATAGCCTAGCCTCACTCGGCTCAAACCAACAAACTGGAGATCTACACCGTCTCCCATAAAAGCCCCATATGGAGCCATCTGAATACTCGACTGATAACTGTTGTTATAAGCAAACTTTACGAGCAGTAGAAAATGATCACATGACCCTCCAAAATCAATGACACAAGTGTGCAACATGTCCTCTAATATCTGAATAGTGCGCTCGGATTGTCCGTCCGTCTGAGGGTGAAAAGTTGTGCTCAACTCAACCTGAGTACCCAACTCTCTCTGCACGACTCTCTAAAACTGCAAAGTAAACTGAGTACCTCTATTTGAAATGATGGAAACTGGGACACCATGCAACCGAACAACCTCTCGGATATGGATCTCTGCCAACCGCTCTGAAGAATAGGTAGTACACACAGAAATGAAGTGCGCGTACTTGGTCAGCCGATCCACAACCACGTAAATAGCATCGAACTTCTTCAAAGTCTGTGGGAGCCCAACTATAAAGTCCATGGTGATCCGCTCCCACTTCCACTCTGGAATATCCATCTGCTGAAGCAAGCCACCTGATCTCTGATGCTCATATTTCACCTGCTGACAATTGAGACACAGAGCTACAAATCCTACAATGTCCTTCTTCATTCTCCTCCAGCAATAATGCAGCCTCAAATCCTGATACATCTTTGCGGCACCCGGATGGATGGAATACCGCGAGCTATAGCCCTCCTCTAGAATCAAGTCTCGAATCCCATCTACATTGGGAACACTTATCTTCCCTTGCATCCTCAACACCTCATCATTACCAATAGTCACATCTCTGGCATCGTCGTGCTAAACTTTATACTTAAGGACAAGCAAATGAGGATCATCATATTGGCGCTCTCAGTTGCGATCAAATAAGGAAGACCGAGAAATCACACGAGCCAATACCTGACTGGGCTCTGAAATATCTAACCTCACGAACCGATTAGCCAAGGCCTGGATATCAACTACGAGAGGTCTCTTCCTAACAAGAATATATGCCAAACTCCCCATACTCACCACCTTCCTACTTAACGCATTTTCCACCACATTGGCCTTTGATGGATGGTAGAAAATAGTGATATCATAGTCATTTAGCAGCTCTAACCATCTCTGTTGCCTCAAATTGAGATCATTTTTCTTGAACAAGTGCTGGAGTCTACAATGATCAGTAAACACCTCATAAGACACACCAATACAAATAATGCCTCCAAATCTTCAACGCGTGAACAATGGCAGCCAACTCCAAATCGTGAACAGGGTAGTTCTTCTCATGGGTCTTCAACTGACGAGAAGCATAAGCAATACCTCTACCCTCCTGCATCAACACACACCCAATACCAACTCCAGAAGCATCACAATACACGGTATATGAACCTAAATCTGATGGCAAAACTAACATTTGAGTTGTGATCAAGGCAGTCTTGAGCTTCTGAAAGCTATCCTCACACTCATCCGACCACCTGAATGGAACACCCTTTTGAGTCAACTTGGTCAAGGATTATACGATAGATGAAAATCCCTAAACAAACCGACGGTAATAACCCACCAATCGAAGAAAGCTATGAATTTCTGTGGCTGAAGACGGTCTGGGCCAACTCTGAACCGCCTCTATCTTCTTTGGATCAACCTAAATACCCTCACTGGATGCCACGTGCCCCAAGAAGGCCTAAACACGTTGTTCATCAAATGCATGAACGTTGCTGGGGCATTGGTCAGCCTAAAAGACATCACAAGGAACTCATAATCACCATATCAGGTCCTGAAAGTTGTCTTAAGAATAGTCGAGTCCCTGATCTTCAATTAGTGATAGCCTGAACGGAGGTCAATCTTGGAGAAAACTCTCACGCCCTGAAGCTGGTCAAATAAATCATTGATACGAGGCAAAGGATACTTGTTCTTGGTTGTAACTTTGTTCAGCTGCCTGTAATCAATGCACATCCTCATCGTGCCATCCTTCTTCTTCACAAATAGAACAGGCGCACCCCAAAGCAACACACTAGGCTAAATAAACCCCTTATCAAGGAGTTTATGAAGCTGCTCTTTCAACTCCTTCAACTCCGCTGGTGTCATACGATACGGTGGGATAGAAATGGGCTAAGTGTCCACCACCGAATCAATACTAAAATCAATATCCCTGGCATGCCCGACAAGTCTGCAGGAAACATATCGGAAAATCCCTCACAACAGAAACATAATCAATACTAGGAGTCTCTACACCGACATCCCTCACAAAGGCTAAGTATGAAAGACAACCCTTCCCAACCATTCGGTAGGCCTTCAAGAACGAGATCACCCTACTGGGAATAAAATCAGTCGAACCTTGCCACTCTATCTGTGGCACACCCGACATAGCCAATGTCACTATCTTAGCATAATAGTCCAAAATAGAACGATACGGAGATAGCCAATCCATGTCCAATATCACATCGAAGTCCACTATACAAAGCAACAACAGGTCCACTCGGGTCTCCAGACCCCCAATAATCACCACACACGACTAATAAACACGGTCCACAATAATAGTATCGCCCACTAGAATTGATACACGAAAATATAAAATAAGAGACTCACAAGGCTTATCCGAATAACAAGCAAAATATGATGACACATATGAAAAAGTGGAACGGGGATCAAATAACACAGAGGCATCTTTGTGGCAAACTGAGACAATACCTGTAATCATGGCATCTGAAGCAATAGCATCGGGTCTAGCTTGGAGTGCATAGAAACGGGCCTGGCCACCACCTGATCGACCTCCCCCTCTAGGGAGACCCCTAGGTGACTGTTATCTACCCCTAGATAGCTGGGTGGGTGGTGGTGAAGTAACTGGCGCTGAACTCGATGGCTGACTCCTTTACTGAGATGAACCCCCGAGATGACGAGGATACTTCCTCCACATGTGACCCAACTCTCCACACTCATAACAACTCTCTGGTGCTGGAGACGGGGACTGAAGGGAACCCCTAGCACCGAGATGACTAGCAGATGCACCTGGCATAGAAGAGCCATGAACCGATGGAGCACGGGATGAACTCTAGGCTAGAAGGTCACTGAGTGATGAATGGCCCTGATGAGAACTGTAAGAACCATAACCCGATGATGCCCCACGATAACCTGGGCGAGCTGACTGAGCATGCCTGAATGGACGGCCTCTGCCGTGATGAAACTGACCTCTCGAAAAGGCACCACCAAAACTACCAGATCCCCGAGGCCTCTTGGCCTCCCTCTCATCTCGCTCCTGGAGACGAACTGACTCAATCTCACGAGCAATGTCAACAAACTCCTCAAAAGTTGCACCAGACACCCTCTCTCTGGTCATGAAAATTCGAAGCTGATATGTGAGGCCATCAACAAACCTCCTGATCCTCTCTCTATCCGTAGGAACCAACCAAACAACATAATGAGCTTAACTCCGAGAACCTCATCTCATACTGCATCATAGTCATATCTCCCTGACGCAACTGCTCGAACTGCCTGTGCAGCTCTTCTCTACGAGACTGTGGCACATGCTTCTCCAAAAAGAGAACGAAAAACTACTGCCAAGTAAGGGGAGCTACACCAACAGGCCTACGTCTCTCATAAGACTCCCACCAAGTGAAGGAAGCTCCAAAAAATTGAAAAGTAGTAAATGCTACCCTGCTAGGCTCCAGAATACCCACTGTACGAAGAATCCTCTGACACTTGTCCAAGAAACCCTGGGCATCCTCGCCCTCAATACCACTGAAAGTCGGAGGCTAAAGTCTACCAAACCTTTCAAATCTACACTGCTCGTCCTCTGGTATAACAGGAGCTACATAGTCCTGAGCAGCTGCAACCGGCTAGGCTAGAGGTGCCTCCGGTGTCTGAAGTCCCTGCACGACCTACTCAGGTGTGCGAGTGGCGGGAGTTTGAGTACCTCCCCCAGCCTGAGAAGTAGCTATGGCTATAGTAACTAAGGCCGTCTAAGCTAGGCTAGTGCACACTGATAGAATCTGGGCCAGGGCCTCCTAAAGGCCTAGAATCACAATAGGCACGGCCGGTGCCAGAGCTGGTGCTGTTGGAGCATCCACAACTGGGACCTAATCATGAACTAGGGCGGTTGGTGGATCTGCAGGTGCTGTCCTAGCTGTTGTGCAGGCTATACCCCTGCCCCTACTACGGCCTCGACCGCGTCCTCGGCCTCTGGTGGGCTCAGTTGGAGGTACTGGTGGTCATCCATCCTGACCGGTAGCACGTGTCCTCAAAATCTATGAAAGAATAGAATAACAGAAGTTTAGCATTCGGACCAATAGATTTGCATGACAAGAATTCAAGAACATGAAGTTTTTCTAAAGGTTTTGCAGCCTACCAAGGATAAATACAGACGTCTCCATACCAACCCGCGCGACTCTACTAAACTTTCTCATGACTCATGAGACCTGTGTAACATAGGCTCTAATACCAACTTGTCACGACCCTAAAACGGACCCGATCATGATGGCACATATCGTGAAACTAGGCCAACAGACACAAACCCCCAAACCAACCAAACAATTATAATAAGTCATTTAAAGACATTAATAAGCTAAATCCCAAAATGTAAGGCAGAATAGAATAGTGCGAAAATAAAATACAGCCCGACATCAGGGTGTCACCAGTCATAAGCAACTACAACTCGTCTAAAAATATGAAAAAGGACAACATAGTTTGAAAAAAGCTAATACAAAGCAAAATAAAGATAGGCAGGAGAAACACTAGGCTGTGAACGCCAAACAACTACCTAGTCAACTCCAAAAGCCTGCTGGAAGACAAGTAGCACTCGCTAGCGTGACTCGAGACTCCTGGATCTGCACACAGGGTGCAGAGAGTAATGTGAGTATCCCAACTCAGTAATAAATAAAAGTAAAGGCAGTTGAGCAGTAAGAAAACACGTAAACCACAGCATAACGCCTATAGCAGGACAGTATAAGTCTAGAATAATGTAGTAAAACTCATAAAAATATCTCGGTTCAGTAAAACCTTTTTAAAACATCTTTTAGTAGTTCAAACGAGTGAAGAAAACTATGAGAAAAAGGATATAAACATAAATCAGCCCCTCGGGTAAAATAAGTACCATAACTGCCCCTTGGGTAAAAGACCAACAGAACCAGCCCCTCGGGCTACCTCACAATCACTCGTATCAGCCCCTCGGCAATAACATGAAATAACAATAGCCTCTCGGGCAATATCACATCTCACACTCGGTACCCGCGCTCATTGGTAGTGTACAGACTCCAAAGGGGCTCCTACAGCCCAAGCGTTATAACAAGAAATCTCGTGGCATAATCAAACTGGCCATCGACCTCATAACAAGCCACCTTGTGGCGTAACAAATCAGGTTCTTGGCCTCATAATTATAAATCATTACAACACTATTGTATCGCGTAGCCCAATCCCATAATCTCCTCACAACATAGTCCATCGGCCTCACTCAGTCAGAAATCTCTCAAGCCACTCGGGCAACAGTAAAATATGATGCTCAGCCCAAAATATTATTTACAATATCAAAAGCGGAGTAAATATGGTTGAGTTATGAAAACAATAGAATACAACATGACTAAGTACAAATATGAAGTCAAAACTGTGGAAATAGTAGTAAAAATCCCGTAAGGATCCAAACAGTCGGCACGAGGCCCAAATATGGCATTCAGCCCAAAACATGATAATACTTTCCAAAACACAATGATATCAAACAATTTTCAATCAAATACACGACTTAACAGTCATACAGGACGGACAAAGTCACAATCCCCAATGGTGCACGATCCCACGCTCGTCATCTAGCGTGTGCTTCACCTCAAAGTAGCACAATGATATGAAATCCGGGGTTTCAGACCCTTATGACATCATTTACAATCATTACTTACCTCAATCTAGTCCAAACTTTAGACCACGATGCCTTTGCCTCTCAACTCGGCCTCCGAATCTAACCAAAAATAGATTTATACCATCAAAATATGCTAAGGAAACAAAGCCCACTCGAAAATAACCAATTTACATCAAAAACCCCAAAATAGGCCAAACCCGACCCCCGGGCCCACGTCTCGGATTCCAATAAAAATCACAACACTAGAATCCTTATACTCCCACGAGTTCATACATATAAAATACATCAAAACCCGACCACAAATGACCCCTCAAATCCTTAAATCAAAGTCTCAAATTCCAAGCCCTAACTCTCCAATTTTAGGCTTTAGATTCCACAAATTTCATGTTTAATTAGGTAGAAATCACAATACGATCGAGTATTAAGTCCATAAATCTTACCTCCAAGTGTTCCCCTTTGATTCTCTCTCCAATTCTTCTTTAAAAGCTCCAAAATCGCTCAAAAATAGTGGAAGTTATACCTAAAATCGCGAACAATGGCTATTTAAACATTCTGCCTAGGTGACCCTTTCCTTCTTTGCGAACGCGTTCAAAGCCTAGCGTTCACGAAGTACAAAAATCTTCGACCACAAAATCCTTCTTCGCGAATGAGGCCACCTAAATGCGAACACGAAGCTTCTGCTTTCCAGACCATCGCAAACACGACCCCCTTAACGCGAACACAAAGCACAAAAGGCTAGGACCCCAATTGCTACAATTACTCTACAGGAACTCGGGAACCTTATTGCGTTCGCGATGCACTCAGAACGTCACCCTTCGCAAATGCGGGACCATCATCGCAAACGCGAAGGCTAAATTTCCAGCCTCACTACTCATCCCTTCCCGAATGGGAAGGCCAAAAGTCTGCAACACCAACAACAAAAAATCTACAACTTTCCACAATAAGATTTGATCCGTTTAACCACCCGAAACTCACCTGAGGCCCTTGGAACCTCAACCAAATATGCCAACATATCCCATAACCTTATTCAAAAAAATTCCAACCTTCGGAACACTCAAAACAACATCAAAACATCAAATCACCATCGAATTCAAGCCTAAGAAATTCCAAAACTTCCAAATTCCATTGACCCCTATATCAAATCTCCTCTATCAACCGGAAAATGCCAAAATTCTAATTTCGCCAATTCAAGCCTAAATCTACTCTGGACCTCCAAAACTCATTCCGATCATGCTCCTAAGTCCCAAATAACCTCTCAAAGCTATTCGAACAATCGGAATTCACCTCCGAGTCCTTTTTCACATAAGTCAACATCCAGTTGACTTTTCCAACCTAAGCTTACTCAAAAGAGACTAAGTGTCTCATTCCTTTCCAAAACCTCTCCGAATCTAGACCAACCAACCCGATATCACATAATACAATTGAACAAGATAATAAGAAATAGAAATGGAGGAAATGGAATGGTAACTCATTTGCACCAGCGGCGGAGCCTCAAATAGAGTTTGATGATGAGGTTCCGACCTAGACCTTTCTAACAAGGCCAGCTCAGGTTCCATAGGGGTTCATCTCTACCTCGCTACCTCAGGATGCTTTAGTCCATCTAGTGGGCCTTATGGAGAGTGTTACTTAGGTCAGTACATTCCCTGTAGCACCAACCGTATCTCGGGATTGGGGAGGAGCACAGACTCCTGCTACTCACACTCCAGAGCAGATGGCTCCCCAGTTTCAGACTCCAGCAGCTCAGCCAGTTGGGCTAGTTCCACCGGGTGTTGTAGCCCAGACCGGCGATGGATCAACTATGCCTTCTGATGCCTTGTGGAGATTGGATAGGTTTACCAATATTTTCACCACTACCTATGGTGGTACACCTTTAGAGGATCCCCGGGACTATTTGGACAATTGTCATGAGGTATTACGGAACAAGGGGATAGTGGAGACCAATGGGGTCGACTTTGCTATTTTTCGTCTGTCAGGTATTGCCAAGAAATGGTGGAGGAATTATTGTTTGGCCAGACCAACTAGGTCACCATTTCTCACTTGGGACCAGTTCTCTCAGCTATTTTTGGAGAAGTATCTTCCTATCACTCAGAGAGAGGACTATTGGAGGCAGTTCGAGTGCCTTCATCAGGGTTCTTTGACTGTCACTCAGTACGAGACCTGATTTGTTGATTTGGCTCGTCATG
This sequence comes from Nicotiana glauca, assembly GCA_026770625.1. Classification (NCBI taxonomy): domain Eukaryota; kingdom Viridiplantae; phylum Streptophyta; class Magnoliopsida; order Solanales; family Solanaceae; genus Nicotiana; species Nicotiana glauca. The sequence continues at coordinate 318,859 of MU770022.1, read as the reverse complement.
CTCTTCTTATACTTTCCACCGAGAGAGAGAGGGGGTGATGAGGTTTATTGAGGGACTTGCTCAGCCTATCGGATTACATATGTCTAAGGATACTGGGAGTGAGATTTCTTTCCAGGATACAGCAAATGTGGCCAGACGAGTTGAGATGGTTTTAGCTCAGGGGAGTGGTCAGGGGTCTAACAAGAGGCTTCGTCACTCCGGTGGATTCACTAGGGCCTCATCTAGAGGTCGGGGTACTTTTGGTAGGGGTCATCATCGCAGGCCATTTCATTCAGCACTTCAGACATCCTATGGAGCTTCAGGGGGTCATGGTCCTTATATACTTTCTTCAGGACAACCGACTTATAGTGCACCGCCAACTCCTAGCAAAGCACCTCCTCTTCAGAGTTATTGTCGCGGACAGCCGGCCCATCAGGGTTAGTCTCAATTATCTCAGCCGCAGTGTTTAGATGGATATTTTGAGTGTGGTGAGTATGGGCATGTCTGAAGGACCTGCCTGAGATTAGTGGGTGTTCAGTCACATTAGCAGAGTTCTCATGTCGTTATTCTTGCATCGCCTGCCTAGCCAACTAGAGGTAGGGGTCAGGGAGCCAGAGGTAGGGTTCAGCCCGCTAGAGGTGGAGGTCAGGCCAATAGAGGTTGAGTCCAGGCCGCTAGAGGTAGAGGCCAGCCAGCAAGAGGTCTTCCCAGGGAAATGGTTTAGGGTGGTGGGGCCCAACCCCGATGTTATGCTTTCCCATCTAGGCCTGAGGCTGAGTCCTCTAATGCATTTATCCCATGTACTATTTCAGTTTGTAGTAGAGATGTGTATACGATGAAATCAGGGGGATTTATTTCTCGCCATTGGGGTATATTTTGGAGGTCACATCAGCACCTCAGAACTGTGGGATCGTGATTGAGCCCCCCCC
>MU770022.1:294460-317014 GCA_026770625.1 Nicotiana glauca | reverse complement strand
CCCCCCCGCCCATCGAGGATCATCTGCGATCCTGCAGAGACTCCAAGAATAAGGGATCTATCCATGACCCAATAAAGGTCACGAAGACGGGGGACCCCCAAGGCAAGCAGCTAGGGTCAATAGGCACTAGTGTCATGGCTAGCCATCCCATCCCCATGCCTTTACATTTAATACACTTTGTACTATATGGTATTCCCTCTCCTATATAAGGGGAATCCACACCACCTTGTAAGGGACTGATGTTGCTCCATTTCTCCACAAGTGCAATAATATGTATCTCTCTCTCTCTCTCTCTCTTCTTTCTAAACTTATTCGCTCTCACTGGCCCGAGGTCGCCTTGATATCCATCGTATTTTATACGTGTTCTTCATCATATAACTTAATACTAGACATAGAGATCCTTGTTTAATTATATCTTCAACTGTTATCCCATCCTCGACTATCCCCGATAGCTCGAGTTCAGCCCCGAAGTCCCCCATCGGCCAGACCTATATCCGGACAGCGGGCCCTTCGGTTCGATCATTCTCTCATTTTAACTCGCGTTCCATCGTTAAATTTCGTATTATTAGCATCAACTGCTCTAACAACTAGCTCGGGAATAGATCACGTATTTTTAGAATCCCATTTTGCAAATTTAGTTATGGTTACCATTTTCATGGTAAACAGTTTGGAGCCCAATATAGGGCTAAAAATAATAGTGATTATTTTCTTTCTAGTTTTATTACACAAACGCATATTGTCTTTCACACTTTTATTGTCCAAGATCCTTTGATTTCAGGATAAAATGTCTGGCTCGGTAAACGGAGTCTAGAACGATCGCCTCGAAGATCACGGGGAAAATGGTGTAGCTATTCTAGCTAACGGAGCACCATTACATCCCGATAACGTACCGGGGTCGATTCTAGCGGACGCGGACTCACAGGACGCACAGCAAGTCAACGAAGCCTCTCACACCGACAGGAGCGTGCGGCACAGCAACAGGAAGCTCAACAAACCCTGACTCGGGAAAAATAGGAAGTTAGTTTTCATGTTATTTTTGAAAAGTTGCAGGCACAACAACTGGCCATTTCTCAGTGGCAAAGCCATCCGAGAACTCCCAGCGCAGTAGCACCAGAGATAGATCATCCCGTCGAGCAAATACCTAAAAAGATCAAGTAATAACGGGTCAGTGGCTGACCCCACCATAGGGAAGATGCTGGAGGATCTCACCAAAAGGATCGAATCGGGTGAGAAAATAATTGCAGCTAACAATAAAAAAGTTGAGACCTACAGGCTACAACTCTAGAGTGGATCATATCCCGGGGGCACCCTCGGTCCTAAAAGGTTTGGATTCGAAGAAATTCATATAGAGGCTGTTCCCCGAGAAAGCGGCCCCGAAGCCCATTCCTAAAAAGTTCAAAATGCCGAAACTTCCTAAATACAACGGTACCATCGACCCCAATAAGCAGATCATCGCCTATACCTATGCAGTAAAAGGCAACGATATAAAGAGTGACGAGATCGAGTCCATATTGCTGAAGAAATTCGGAGAAATGCTTTCGAAAGGGGCCGATGTGGTATCACAACTTGGATCCTAACTCCACAGATTCATTCGATATGTTAGCAGACTCCTTTGTAAGAGCGCAAGCTAGTGCCATCAAGGTAGAAACAAGGCAGTCCGACGTGTTCAAGATTAAGCAAAGGGAGAACAAAATGCTGTGAGAATTCATGTCTCACTTCCAAATGGAACGGATGGAGCTAACGCCAGTCTCCAACGACTAGGCAGTGCAGGGCTTCACCCAGAGCCTGAATGAATAAAGCTCAGTGGCCTCGAAGCAGCTGAAGCAAAACCTAATCAAATATCCGGCTGCGACCTGGTCGAACGTCCACAACCGGTACCAGTTGAAGATTAGGGTCGAAGATGACCACCTGGGAGCCCTTTTGGGCTTAGCGTACCCGAACAGACTCCTGGTAAATGAATCAAAACCAAACAAACAAAGGTATCAGTCATACCTCGAAGACAGAAGGAACACCCCAAGGCACAACCTACCACGCAACGAATGGAGAATAGATCGAGGATAGGACCCTCGAGGGTTCGTCAATAGAACCAGGTTCAATTGAAGTATGTCGCCAACAAACGCGTCCCACTTATCGGAGTACAACTTCAGCGTCGATATGCCACACATCGTGTTCGCCATTAGCAAGATCGGAGACACCAGATGGCCCAGACCGTTACATTCAGACCCTTCCCACATAACTACAATCTGATTTGCGAGATTCACAACTCATGCGGTCACCAAACCGAAGACTGTAGGCAGCTCCGGGAGAAAATGGCCCGATTGCTCAACAACGGGCATATTCGGGAACTTCTTAGTAGCCGGGCTAAAAATAAATCGTGGGGAGAAGGAATGCCAAAGGGAAACAAAACAGTCGAGCCTCAGCACGTCGCCCACACAATCTTCCAACAGTCCCTCCGAACGCGTTCAAATAAAGGACCACCTAGCGGCCGCTAAGTAAGCGCCAAAATTCGAGAAGCGTCGTCGCCACTGAGGTATAAGCGCCCATCCCTCTTCCCATCTTCTACTTCACGGTTGCCTTTGTGCAGGGCAGTAACCAAAGGTAATCAGGACAATATCCTGGCTCGAAGATTTTGGGGCTACAGAACGTCCGTTGCACTCGTTTCCTTTGATTGGATTTTTTTGTCCCGAAACGGGTTTTCTACCTCAGGGGTTTTTAACGAGGCAACGTCGACGCCCTTCTTAAGAAGGATCTAGCAAGCCTATGGGACTTTCATTACAACCAGCCCCATGCCGAAAAATGACGAATGAAGCCACAATAGGGAATAATGTGAAGGATCGAACGGCACAAGAAGCCACGCCCGCACGGACCGAGCTCGCAACAACAAAACGACATGTACTAACAACATATATCTACACCAAGCAATAAAGAATATTTTTTAGCATCTCGTACTTCAGAAAGAGGAATCTCAAGTGCATCCCCAACAGGGGCCTCTCCACCAAATGCGTCCCGATATACTCGGAGACTTAGTGTCAACAATTCACGGCTCCAAGGTCAGAACTCCGGGCTCATAAAGCCCCTACAAGGCAACTCCGAGTTCACAAGAAGCGGTCTTCATGCTTTAACAACTTGATGACTCGGAGACTGTCATCAATCGCCATGCGCTGGAAAACCCAAAACTGTAAGACCCGTAGCGAGCAGACTCGGCATAACCAGACCCATTCTACATCATAACAAAAACTGTAAGACCTCAACAGGCATGAAATCCCCAAAGTTTAGGCTATACGTCGCATTTGTAAGAGTCCCGAAAGAGCATACCCTCGGTGTAGACGCCTAAATTATCACTAGGGATCAAAAAATGGATACGGCCAAATGCACATGACTATGGTCAAAATGGCTGATACAACCAAAATAACGCGACTCCGGGATGCCCGACCGTCACTAAAAAAATTGCAGGCCACTACTTCGAATATACTTCGGAAAGAACCGATTAAAACAAGCTTCCCTCTATAGGCAAAAATGAGCTATAAACCTTCCGAGGTGCTCGAAATATCACCGATAATGACTTGAAATCATGGTTATTCCAGAACCGACGACGGGTCATGCAAAAATCTTTTAAAAGACCTTAACTAGCGAAAAACAAAACCTACAAAAAGCCCACGAGAAAAAACAGCGTAAGAGCCATTGTTGCCAGCTAAGAAATCCAACGGGCCACATATTAAAAGGTCTCTACAACCAAACTGCGTAAGAGCCATTGTCGCCAGTAAAAATTGACAACTTGAGGATCAAAGTGAGCTCGAATCGTAACTCGATTCAGAGATCGGATCCAAAATAGTTAACTAAGCAAGCTTGCGGGCCACATATTGAAAGGTCTCTATGACCAAACAGCGCAAGAGCCATTGTCGCCAACAAAATTGACAACTTGAGGGTCAACTAAAGCTTGAATCGCAACGTGACTCGAAGACTGGACCCGAAATAGTTAAACTACCACACGCTTAAGAGCACGGCATAAATGCCACTGCCAACCGGCCGAGCAAGCCTCTGGGCCACGCACCTACCAGGCCACATCGGCCCGAAGCACAAAAGGTCATCGTTGCCTGCCCATGCAGGCAGGAAAAAACTTCAGGGTCAATTAAAGCTCGAATCGCAATGTGACTCGGAGACTGGACCCAAAATAAGTTGAAATAACCAAGCGCCCAAGGGCAAGAAATAGAAACCATCATCGCCAATCCAGACGAATGCAAAACTCGAGGGTAAATTAAGCTCGAGTCAGATCCCGACTCGGAGACTAAAACTCGGTAACAGTTAAAGCATGCAAGCCTTAGGGCAAGTCTGGGGTCAAATCGATCCAATTGAAATCCTAACAAGCAGAAATAAAGAAGATACAAGTTGTGGGGTTCCCCCTCTTATTGCTATGTACTGATGACAAGGCGCAGCCCCAGCCTGCTTAGAATATTGAAAACTTCATATACACAACAAAGAAGGCAGGAAACGATCATTCCACTTTTTTCTGGTAGTTATATCCCAACGGTCTCCTCATCATCATCCTCAACATCGGACAACAGGAATTTGGCATTGTGCTCATCTCCTTTGGCTTGCTCGATCTTCCCCGAGATATCAAAGCCCCTGGCATAAATCTCCTCGAATATTTCCCTCCAGGATCTGCATCTCATGTATTCTTTGTTATTTTTGGCACGATTGAGGGTCTTCTATAACTCGGCTTTAGCAGCAGTGGTGCTCCTCGAATAAGCCGCCATTTTCTGCCCCGCCCTGGTATTATTCCTCACAACCTCGACTCGAACATTCACCACCTCATTTTTTCCCTCGAAAGTTCGGATGACAGTTTCATGATCATCTTCACCTGGGTAGAATCATTCGCACGAACAGCTTGAATTTGTACCTCAAGAGCGGAAGCCCCGGCCTGAGCCCTCTCTTTGGCCTCAGAATGGGCATTTACATACGCTTGTAGCTCGATGAATTCACGTTTGGCTTTGCCAACTTTGCCCCAGAGTTGTTCCAGCTCATCCACTCCTCCAACTGAAACAACAACACGTCAAGATGGCAAAAAGGGAATGCAGTCCAGTACGAGATGCAGGATACCAATTTCTCCAAAAGGGCCTCTCGGACCCGACTCCGGTCCACCTCACGCCGTAAAGAGACGAGCTCGCTCTTCTTTGCCGCACAAAGATGTCTGAGGAATTTCTCCCTATCTCGAGCATCCCGCAGTGGGGCATCACAACGAAGTACTGCGGCTTTGAGCCTGTCAAAAACCTGAGAAAGAAAGCCAGGTGAACAAAAGGAAAAGAGAGGAGAGCAGAGCAGAAACGTCCTTACAGCGACCAAAACTTACCATGAGGCCAAAGCGCTGAGCCTCGCCGAAGGCTGAAGCAGCATCTAACAATACGCTAATCCTGGAAAACTGTCGGTCGGCCAAGTCGCTTCCCCTTAACCTCTGCGAAAAGGGTGCCTCACCACAGGCCTTCTCACACCCCGGGGCGTATTTCCTTTTTTCGGTGTTCCCTAACCCTAGGGCCAACAATCTCTCTTCCTCCCTTGTGGAATTTAACCTCGCCTCGAAGAGACTCCCGGCACCTGTAACAGATAAATCAAATAAGCCTGCAAGAAGGAAGTCACCCCTTAGGGAGGCAAGATGCAAGACACCTACCATGATGTTTTGCCTCTCATATCCCCTTTGATAAATCTTGCCACCAACGCATATCGTAGGTCGAGCAAGCTGCTAGCTTATGGGACCATTTGGCTAAGTCAGGGATCTCGTCGGGCAACCAATGAGTTGCTATAAACAAAGAGCAGAAATATACCGTTACGGGGCCAACCCAATGTCGAGTTAAGAGATAGTTCAAATGAAGCACTTACGCGTGAGGTTCCATCTCTCAAGGAACGACAAAAATTATTTGGGGATAACATCGGTCGTCCGGATTCGCACGAACCAATTCATCCATCAGCGGTTCTCATCCCCTTCGTTGCCGATCATAGGAACTCGTGAGGATCTATGCTGAAGAGCAATCAGGATCTGATAGCACAATGGCCAATACAACCTTACGAGGTGGCTAAGGGTGAATTCTATCCCGACCATGTCAGCAAATATCTCATCGACTGCACTATTCTCCAAAGAAAGGGATGAACCTGTGCCAACTTTACTTGATACCTCCTGTAGAAATCGAGCACGACCAGGTCGGGGGACCCGGCGCAAGAACGTGGACCTAGACACTTAAGAACCCCTCAGCGCATGTCGTGATGCTCTCCTTAGGTAAGGGTGCTCACAAGATCACGCCCTCCCCCCATCTGCACTCTTTTCTGATCATCTCGAGGTTTTCCTCCCTCACTGATGAAATAATCCTCGACACATGCTCTCGATGGCCTGGAACATTGGAAGGTCTCCCCGGTATGACGACTTTCTTTGAGGCAGGGCGACCCGAATCTCGCTCTCCGAATATTGGGGACGAGCCATTGGTACCAACCAAAGGTGGAGCACAGCAGGGACTCCCCTCCGTCCGAGGATCAGCAACCGAGGCAGCAACCATGATTACAACAAAACAAAGGCAAAGAATATTGGGTCCTGGCAAAAACTCTCTGAATCGATGGAACAAACGGACTTACACAAAGTTCCAGGCTCTGCAGAAGAGATAGGCTTATCAAAATTTGCAAAATCACCGCTTGAATGGCGGATGAGCAAATATGTAAAGGTTGAGCAACAACTGCTCGTTTGTCCAAAAGGGCCAATTAATTCTGGCTGCATTAACATCACCTTCTCCTTGGGGAGTGCACTGGAAGAATCATTCCAGGCTCCCACATGACTAGTAAAATTGAAGGACCTCAGGAGATCCCTGACGTCATAAAAATCGGGTTGGAAGGAACTATCGATTCCACCTTGGGGTGTGGCTAGTCTCGGGGCCCCTAGTCGGTCCTAGAAAAAGGCCCGAAGGGCCGGTACCGGAACGTAAAAGCAAAAAAGCAAGAAGAAGAATTAATAAAATAAAAGCTCCTTTTATATATTGGCAAAGAGGTAAAAACGTGCTACACTGTATGCTTCCCGAGGGGGGAACATGAAATAAAAAATAAAGGCATACACAAAAGGCTCGGAGACTACTCCTCGCCACTATCATCTTCGCCCTTATCAGGAGTTTTTAAGAGCACCAGTTTTCCTTCCATCACACGAGCCTCCTTCAGATTGGTAGATAGCTCGAAGCCTCTGGCCTCGAGTTCTTTCAGGGTCTCCCTCTTTGCCTGTACTTTGGCATACTCGACGGCTCGAATTAGTTTCCGCTCGGCTGCCATGGACATGTTGCGAACCATCATATGTGTCATGGTCGCATCCTCCTTATAAGTATTAGTATCTCGTCCGGTCTCAAACTTGGTCGCGGCCAAAGTAACTATCTCCCTACGAGTGTTCGAGAGAAGATCTCGGGATGTCGCCAATTCCCCGACTACAACCTCGTTTCGTTCTTCAAGCCCGGAGATCTCCGCCTCCAACTGAATAATTTGCGAGCTACTCTGCTCGACCTATGAGGACAGGAAAGTTGATGAATATATGAATCCAGAATATGTGTGAATGCGGGGCAAAAGGGCGAGTATGAGCAAGGCAGAGTACCTGAGCAACAAAAGCGTCGCCTCCAAAGTGCCCCGAAGCTCCCCCAACTCTTTATTCCCCTAGGCACCACGAGCTTCTAAGTCCTGAAATTCCGAAGCAAAGTTATCATGCTCCTTTTCGCGACAAGAAAGTTCCCCCCGGAGTCAAAGAATGGCATGATCATACATCTCTTTACACTGCGGCATCATGTGAAAAGATAAGAAAGGCGGTGAATAATGCCTGAGAACGAAAAGAAACACGCAAGGGAAAAATATCACTTGTTGCATAGACTTCTCCATCACTCTAACAGCGCTGGAAATATTGAGATCGACCCCGTAGATTATGCCATCAAAAATATCGGCAATGAAATCTCCCCCTTTGGGAGGAGTCCCGGCTTTGACGCCGACCATCCTTTCGGCGTCCCTCAACTCCCCAGATGAAATCGGATAGTTCGAGAGAAAGTCATTCAATTATTTGATTTCTCCAAATAGCGACCCACGCTCCCGAAAGGCCCCGAGCTCCGGTCTTAGTATCAACTCCAACGGTTCTCCTATCAAAAGCTACGCCGAATTCGACCACACGATCCGAAGCTACATCAGCATCCCCATCAAGGGTCCTCTGCCCATCAGCCCGGTCGGAGCCAGCCGTTCCGAATTCAGCAGCCTCCGATCGGGGCGCTTGTAAATCTTTCGCATTGGACCTTGTTCTCCTCCTCAACAGACTTCCCTCATAATCCTCCCCCTTGATATCAGGGTTCGATCCAGAGGTTAGAGCAGTAGTCATATCAAAATGAGCAACGGTTGTCTTGCCCTTCCTTTTCCTATTCGTATTAGGCTCCAGGGCCTTTGCTTCGCCGTCGGGGGGCAACCTCATCTGCATATTCTCACCAAAACTTGTACCAGTATAATAACCATGATATGTTTGCGCTAAGGGTTTGGAAGGAAACACAAAACAAGAAGCACAGGCGATAACGAAACCTCACCGTGATTCTTGGCCACCCAACGCTCCTTAGTCAAGACGGTCCAAGATCGAATGCGATACAAGAACTTTTCATCCAAATGCCTAATCTATCACTTCATGTCTGGGACCATCTCCGGATGCTAAGCAGCGGCTGCAGAAAGCACAAAGAAGTTATTATGACAAATGAAAGGGGACTCGAGAAACAGTTAAAGGGAAAGTCAATTACGTTGAGCATTCCACTGCTCTGGAAAAGGTATCCTCCGGGCTGGGATGACGTCTAAGGTCCTCAATCGAATAAACCTACTCATCTACCCTCGGTCTTTCCCCTCATCAACACTCGTGAAAAAAGACTTTTTGGACCGGTAGCGGAGCTTGATCAAGCCTCGATACAACCGAGGGCGATACAGTCTAATCAAATGGCTAAGGGTAAAAACCTCACATTTAATCCCTTCGTTGAAATGCCTGAGCATCAACACTATCCTCCAAAAGGATGGGTATATCTGACCGAGAGTCACCTAATATCGGGCGCAGAAGTCAAGAATAATTGGGTCGATTTCCAATGGAGGAGCTTTAATGGATTTATCGGGGCCTAGGGTGAATGGGTAAGTGTATATATGAAGGAAGCCAACCTTGAAGTTGGTAATGCTATCATTGGGGCCGGGAATCTCTACCTCTACTGCCTTGTTCCACCGGCAGTCCTTCCTCACTTTGCCAACATCAGTCACGATGCTGACATATCAAGACGAGTGCTTGCACCGACCCGGTGTAGATGAGGGAGTCTTGATGTCAAAATCCTTCGATGTATCAATATCGGGTGGAGTACATTGCTCTAAAGTGGGAATCAATCTATTGTTTCCCTTGGGGAATCGGGACGACAACGCAGCATCACTCCGACGAGGGATCGTCCTAGAAGTCCTAGCCATGAAAAATGGTAAAAACCCTTTTGTAAAGAGGGAAGGATGTCAAATAGACAAATTTTGGTTCGCGATCTTATGATAAAGGTGAAGACCGGTGTATTTATAGTAACCACTGGGGAAGCAGAAGAGACGAGCCTGCGGTAGTTCGTAGTTTTCTCGATTACCGCATCTGACGGCGGCCCTGCATGGTCCTTTGAGAAATGGAATTTAATGCTCTTGGACGATTGATGGCATGTCAATGATGAACTCGAGATAACGATTCAGTATCGTTTCCTATTACTTCATTCTAGGAAACGTGAAGACTATCTATATACGGTGCAATCAGGGGGATTTATTTCCTGCCATTGGGGTATATTCGGGAGGTCACGTTATCACCTCGGAACTGTGGGATCATGATCGAGCCTCCTCCTTCGAGTATCATCCGCGACCCTGCAAAGACTCCGAGAATAAGGGATCTATTCGCGACCCAATAAAGGTCACAAAGGCGGGGGACCCCTGAGGTAAGCAGCTAGGGTCAATAGGCACTAGTGCCATGCGTAGCCATCCCATCCCCATGACTTTACATTTAATGCACTTTGTATTACATGATATTCCCTCTCCTATATAAGGGGAATCCACACCACCTTGTAAGGGACTAACATTGCTCCATTTCTCCACAAGTGCAATAATATCTCTCTCTCTTCTTTCTAAACTTATTCGCTCTCACTGGCCCGAGGTCACCTCGATATCCATCGTCTTTTATACGTGTTCTTCATTATATAACTTAATATTGGCCATAGAGAGCCTTGTTTAATTATATCTTCAACTGTTAGCCCATCCTCGACTATCCCTGATAGCTCGAGTTTGACCCCGAAGTCCCCCATCAGCGAGACCTATATCCGGATAGCAGGCCCTTCGGTTTGATCATTATCTCATTTTATCTCGCGTTACATCGTTAAATTCCATATTATTAGCATTAACTGCTCTAACAACTAGCTCGGGAATAGATCACGTATTTTTAGAATCCTATTTTAAAAATTTAATTGTCATTACCATTTTCACTGTAAACAAGATGCTTCAATTTTATTTGATCCAGGATCTACGTACTCCTTTGTGTCATCTTACTTTGCTTCATATTTGGTTGTACCTCATGATTCTTTGAGTACTCCCGTGTATGTGTCCACACCAGTAGGGGATTCTATTATTGTGCATCATGCTTATCACTCGTGTGGTTGGTTATTATTGAGGGTCTAGAGACCAACGTAGATCTCCTACTTCTCGATATGGTTGATTTTGATGTCATTTTAAGGATGGATCGGATGTCACCTTATCGTGCTATATTAGACTATCATGCTAAGAATGTAACCTTAGCCTTGTTGGGGTTGCCTCGATTGGAGTGGAGAGAGACTCCTGGTCATTCTACCAGCAAGGTTATCTCTTATATGAAGGCTCGACATATGGTTGAGAAGGGGTATTTGGCTTACTTGGCTTATGTTCATAATTCTAGGGCGAAGGTTACTTCCATGGATTCTATACCAGTTGTTCGGGAGTTCCCAAAGGTATTTCTTGCAGACCTGTCGTGGATGCCCCCTAATAGGGATATTGACTTTTGGTTTGGCTCCGGGCACTCACCCCATTTCTATTATGTCGTACCGTATGACCCCACCATAGTTGAAATAATTGAAGGAGCAATTGCAAAATTTGCTTGATAAGGGATTTATTAGACCTAGTGTCTCGCCCTGGGGTGCGCCCATGTTTTTTGTAAAGAAAAAGGACGGGTCGATGAGGATGTGTATAGACTATCGTTAGTTAAACAAAGTCACCATCAAGAACAAGTATCTTTTGCTGATAATTACTGAATTATTTGATTATCTTCAGGGTGCCAAGGTGTTTTCAAAGATCGATTTGAGGTTTGGCTACCATCATTTAAGAATTAGGGCATCTGATGTCCGTAAGACAGCTTTTCGGACTCGATATGGGCATTATGAGTTCCGAGTGATGTCATTTGGCTTGACAAATGCCCGAACAACATTTATGGATTTGATGAATCGGGTGTTCAAGCCCTATCTAGATTCCTTCGTGATTGTTTTCATTGATGATATCTTGATCTACTCTCGCAGTCGAGAGGAGCATGATTTGCACCTTCAGATTGTTCTTCAGACTCTAAGAGACAGCCAATTATATGCTAAGTTTTTGAAATGTAAGTTTTGGTTGAGTTCAGTTGATTTCTTGTGTCACGTTGTATTAATATAGGGTATTCATATGGATCCTAAGAAGATTGAGGCAGTCAAGGACTGGCCTAGACCCACATCAGCTACAGAAATCCAGAGTTTCATGGGTTTGGCGGGTTATACCGTCGATTTGTAGAGGGATTTTCATCTATAGCAACCTAATTACCAGGTTGACACAAAAGGGTTCCCCGTTTAGATGGTTGAACGAGTGTGAGGCGAGCTTTCATAAGCTCAAGGCAGCTCTGACTACGATGTCGGTGTTGCCTATAGATTCAGGGCCATATATAGTATATTGTGATGTATCTCGTATTGGACTTGGTGCGGTGTTGATGCAGAATGGCAAGGTTATTGCATATGCTTCACAGCAGTTAAAGATTTACGAGAAGAATTATCCAGTTCATGACTTGGAGCTAGTAGCCATTGTTCACGCGCTAAAGATTTGGAGGCATAATTATATGGCATGTCGTGTGAGGTGTTCACGGATCATAAGAGTTTGCAGTATTTGCTCAAGTAGAGGGAGCTTAATTTGGGGCAGAGAAGGTGGTTGAAGCTATTGAAAGACTATGATATCACCATCTTGTATCATCCCGGGAAGGCCAATGTGGTGGCCGATGCTTTGAGTAGGAAGTCAACTAGTATGGGCAGCCTTGCATATATTCCAGTCGGTGAGAAACAACTTGCATTAGATGTTCAGGCTTTGGCCAATCAGTTTGTGAGGTTGGATATTTTTTAGCCCAGTCGTGTTTTAGCTTGCACAATCACTCGGTCTTCCTTGTTTAAATGTATTAGGGAGCGACAGTATAATGACCCTCATTTGCTTGTCCTTAGGGACACAGTGCGGCACGGTGATGCCAATCAGGTTACAGTTGAGGATGATGGAGTTTTGAGGATGTTGGGTCGTGTTTGTGTGCCTAATGTGGATGAGCTTCGTGAGTTGATTCTAGAGGAGGCCCATAGTTCCCAGTATTCTATTCATCTGGGCGTCGCTAAGATGTATCAGGACTTGCGGCACCATTATTGGTGGAGAAGGACGAAGAAGGACATTGTTGCATCTGTAGCTTGGTGTTTGAATTGTCAACAAGTAAAGTACGAGCATTAGAGACCTGGTGGTTTGCTTCAGAAGGTTGAGATTCCTGAGTGGAAGTGGGAGCATATCACTATGAATTTCATTGTCAGACTCCCAGGGACTCAGAGGAAATTTGATGCAGTATGGGTTATTGTGGATATACTGACTAAGTCAACGCATTTCATTCATGTGGTAATTTCCTATTCTTCGGAACGGTTGGGAGAGATCTATATCAGTGAGATCGTTCATTTTCATGGTGTTCCCGTGTTTATTATTTCGGATCGAGGTATGCAGTTTACCTCCTATTTCTAGAGGTCAATACAACGTGAGCTGGGTACGCGAGTTGAGTTAAGCATAATATTTCATCCTCAGATCGACGAACAGTCCGAGCATACAATTCAGATCTTATATGATATGCTTCGCGCCTGTGTTATTGACTTTGGAGAATCTTAAGATCACTTTTTTCCGTTAGCAGAGTTTACCTACAATAACAACTATCAGTCGAGCATCCAGATGTCTCCCTATGAGGCGTTGTATGGTAGATGGTGTTGATCATCAATTGGGTGGTTTGAGCCAGGGTATGCTCGGTTATTGGGTATAGATCTAGTACAAAATGCCTTAGATAAGGTTAAGATCATTCAGGAGAGACTTCGTACAGCTCATTCCAGACAAAAAAGGTTATGCCAACCATAAGGTTTGTGATGTGGCATTCATGGTCAGAGAGAGAGTGTTGCTTCGGGTGTCACCCATGAAGGGTGTGATGCGGTTTGGGAAGACAGGCAAGTTAAGGCCTAGGTTCATCGGGCATTTTGAGATCCTTGATCGAGTGGGAGAGGTGGCTTACCGACTTGCATTGTTGCCAGGTTTATCAGCAGTGCATCCAGTGTTTCATGTGTCCATGCTTCGGAAGTATCACGACGATCCATCCCACGTGTTGGATTTCAACACTGTCCAGTTGGACAAGGATTTGACCTACAAGGAGGAGCCGATAGCTATTCTAGACCGGCAGGTTCGTCAGTTGAGATCGAAGAGTTATCCTTTGATTCGTGTGCAGTGGACAGGTCAGCCTGTTGAGGCAGCTACCTGGGAGTTTGAGTCCGATATGCGAAGCAGATATCCCCTATCTTTTCACCGACTCATTTACTTTTCTATGTCTGTTCAAGGACGAATGGTTATTTTAGAGGTGGAGAATATGATGACCCAAACGGTCATCTTCTATTTTAGAACTCGAATCCGTGTTTCGAGGCCTTAAAACTCCACGATTTGCGTGTGCAACCCGGGCGCGATTCCAAAAAGCCTTTATGTGGAAAATTTGAGAAAATAATAATATTTGGCTTAAAAGTTGATTTTATTGATTTTGGTTAACATTTTGGGTAAACGGACCCGGATCCGTAATTTGACAGTCCCGGTAGGTCCGTAGTAAAATATGGGACCTGAGCGTATGCTCGAAATCGAATTCTGAGGTCCCTAGACCGAGAAATGAATTTTTAAATTGGAATTATAAGGAATTAAAGAAATTTATTAATGTGTGATATCGTTGGTATCTGGCCCGTATTTTTGTTCCGGAGCCTGATATAGCTTTAATAGGATTAAGTCATGTTTGTGAAATTTGGTGAAATTTGGAGTTTATTTGATGTAATTCGGGCCTTGTGGATGAGAAAGTAGAAGTTTTAAAACTATCTTGAAAATTTCATGTAATTTGGTGCTACATTCGTAGTTCTAGGTGTTATTTTGGCGATTTGATCGTGCGAGTAAGTCTGTATGATGTTTTAAGACTTGTGTGCATGCTTGGTTTGGATCTCCGAGGGCTCGGAAAATTTTGAATGGGCTATAGAGTGATTTGGAACTTAGAAAAGACGTTGCTGGCGTTCTTCAGCAATGTTGCAAGCCTCAGACCTCGCAAATGCGAGGTTAAGGTTCGCATTTGCGACTACTGTGGAGGTCGCATTTGTGAGGCCTTCATCGCAAATGCGAAGGAAGGCTGGGGCAAGCAGTCTTCGCAATTGCGAAGTAAAACTGGGAAGGGCAGGGATCGCAATTGCGATCATTTAATCACTTTCGTGGAGGATCATGTTCACATTTGCGAACTTACCTTCATAATTCCGAAGGCAACATAAATGTGGAGGACTTCGCAATTGCGATGGTTCTTCGCATTTGCGAGCTTCGCAATTGCGAAGCTCAAGTCGCAAATGCGGCATCTGCAGCTGATATGTAAACTTAGGCAAGATTTTTCATTCATTCTCCCATTTTTTTAAAACCTAAACTTCAAGAGGCGATTTTCCAATGGCTAGTTCTTCCCCAAATCACGGATAAATGATTCTTAACTCATTTATTTTAATTTTTACTTCTTTTCACAAGATTTCATCTTAGAATCTAGGATTTTTCATGGTGGAATTGGGAAATTTTGGGTAGAACTTAGGAATTTTAAAATTTGGTGATTTAGACCTCAAATTGAGGTTGGATTCCAAAACCAATTGTATATCCCGGCTCGGGGGTGAATGGGTAATCGGGTTTTGATTCAAATTTCGTGTTTTGACCAAGCGGTCCCGGGGTCGATTTGTGACTTTTTGGAAAAAATATTGGAAAACCTATAATTATGCATTTGAATTAATTTCTTTAGCAATAATTGATGTTATTAAGTTAATTATGACTAGATATGAGTGGATTGGAGGTGAAATCGAGAGGTAAAGCGGTAATTGATCTTTGAATTACCCGTTGGCTTGAGGTAAGTGTTTGGTCTAACTTTGACTCGAGTGATTAAGGATTCCTGACCTAGTTGCTATGTGAAATCACATGTGTGTGGCGTATAGGTGTGGTGACGAGTGCCTGTGCCGCCAATTATTTGTTTAGCTTGTTCCCTTCCTCGTTCCCAATATATTGTCTTCCTATCTTAACTGTTACTTGCTTATTGATGCTTCCATGTCTAATTGCTTCTTGTTAAATGTTGTTTTCTCTATTTAAGGTATTAATTGTTCTGTTAGTTTTATTATATTACATTGTTGGTTAAAGTTGGTTTAGTGGTGCTTCATAGTGCATTTTGGTTGGTCTCACTGTGTAGTATTAACCGATGAAGTTTCATAATTGTATAGATTTTCGTTGTTTTGGTTTGAGGTATAAATGTTGTGGAGGGTTTTGAGTTGAATTGTGAAATACTTGTTCTTATTTTGTGATTGGTACTGATATGGTGGGACCGGGTTGCACACCGCAATAGGAGGAATAAGAGTAAAATGTGATTGTCTGGTGGGATCGAGTTGCGCGCCGTAACAAGGAGTAATAAGGGTGGACATGTGAGATCGGATTGCACGCCGCAACAGGAGGAATAAGGGTGATATATTGAGGAGTAATAAGGGTGAACTTTGTGGGATCGGATTGCACGCCGCAACAAGGAGTAATAAGGGTGAATATTGTTACTGATTATATGGTGAGATCGGGATGCGCACCGCATCATTTGTTGGTTATGTAATCATCTTCTGCTGTGATTTATTCATGTAGTAATGTAACTCTCTTAAGGATTGGTTATAGCTGAGTACTGGCAAGATGTTTGGGTTCCATAAATGCTTTGTTGCAAGTTACTGTTTTAATTCGTTCCGTATTTCCTTTTGCTTTATTATATATTATTGCAGGTTATATTGTATATGCCCCACCGTAGCCTCGTCACTACCTCGTCGAGGTTAGGCTCGGCACTTACTAATACATTGGGTCGGTTGTACCGATACTGCACTCTGCACTTTCTGTGTAGATTTTGGAGCTGGTTGTGGCTGATCGAGAGGTCGGTTGCAAGCATTCATTTAGGAGACCCCAAGTAGTCCTGCAGGTGTCCGCAGGCCCTGGCGTCCCCTCCTATGTTTTCCCTCATTTCTGTTTTATTTTCTTCGAGACAGATGTATTTTCTTTCAAACCCATACTTGTAGTTATTCATAGAGTGTTCGTGGGTTGTGACATCAGCTTCTGGGTGGTAACAGTTTTCGGTAATTGTTAATATCATATGGATAACTAGTAAATTATGTGCTTCCACATTCATTTCGATTTGATTTAGTTTTATTTATTATAAACTATAAAATGTAAAAGAAAATGGTAAATAGAACTATAACGTTGGCTTGCCTAGCGAGTGCAATGTTAGGCGCCATCACAGTTCTGATGGTGGGAAATTCGGATCGTGACATGGTACCCACCCATTAAGTTTCTTGGTCTTTAGTTGGGGAAATTCAAAGATGTCGATTTTGGCAAATGGTGCGCAAAATGATTACAACCACGTCTGTGGCATTAAGTTTTTCAAGCAAGCCCTCGGGAACCACTTAGGCTTACTCGTTGCTATTGTTGCTCTGCAGCCAATTATGGCTTCTTTTGCAAAAATTTAGGAAAGGTTAAAGGACTGTGTGCACATGGAGAAGTTTACCATAGATTGACATAATGACAGTATTCTTTTATAATTCTTTTATTAATTAAAAAGGTCGTAGAATTTAGGAAAGTTTAAGGACTTCTTGCCTAACTGAAATAAGGTTTGATTTAGTAAATAAAATTTGACTTGATTTAAGGTCTTAAATATTAGGAAAGTAATTTAAATTACAATTTTATTCAATGTATTATTGATTTTTAAAGGGTAAAAAGACGAACGATATTTCACTAAAAGAATCGTTTATATAGATAGATATAGATGGATATGTTTATGTTGCACCCTCACCATGATGAACATTGGCCATACAACATGGCCTTTATCTAGTCTTTGATCCTAATTTTTGGCAATTGGAGATTAAAACATATCCGATAGATGCTCTTAATGATGCAAACATGGTTATCATGTGTTTAACGCTATTATCTATGAATGTAGGTAGTTGATGCTTTAGTTGGAGACTGATTTAGACAACTTTAGGTAAGCTAACTAAGTATCTCGCGTTTTGAGAGAGGAAATTCCCAAGCAATCCAACATAAATCAAGTGAAGACTTTTGCAGTTCCACCACATTTTGTTGAATCACAAGTTCTAGAAGATAAGGGAGAAACATATTTGTTAGATTTATATCGGATAGTGTGTGTATATATATATATAACTTGCTATCATCAAAATGCCCTAACTGGCTTGTAATATAACTTCTTATTAATTTTATTATAAATACCTAGTTTCTCAAAAATAAAAGTGTGTTAACCAAAAAAGCAAAAACAATTACTATAATCTACATGTTGGAAAGCAAATTATTTGTCAAATACCGCTATAACTTGGAAATGCATGCACTTAGGAAAATATAATTATAAAAAATAAATAAATTACGAGGCAAGGGTAGCACTAAGTGTGTTTATGGTTCGGTTTGGTCGATTTTTTCCTAAAAAGAAATCAAACCAAGTAAGTCGGTTTTCAAATATTGAAACCAAACCAAATCAATTGAGTCGGTCTTTTTTCGATTTTTCGGTTATTTATCGATTTTTTTCTTAAATATGAGACATACTCTACTGAACGCAAATTTCAGCAACTACATTTTTAACGTAACACTATCAAATCAATTGCCCTTTGAGAAATCTATCATTTTCAAAATATATTTATGATAATTGAATCAAATGGTGATGAAGAATTTAAGTACTCAATTAAAAATTAATTATTTTTAACATAAAATAAATTCTTGTACTTAGTAAAAGAAAACTACCAGTCAAACTAGAATGTAAATGTAAAGAATTAGATTATTATAATAGCAAATAATTAGACTAAAAATACAAATGACTAATATGTACCATAAAAATTTATATAAAATATAAATATATAGGGATAATAATAAATTTATGGAAAAATTTCGCAAGAACACCTCGGCTCCCTACTTTTCAATTTATAGCCCATATTTCAATTTACAACTAACTAACCCCAAAATAATACGCTAAGATTCAACATCCAATTCCAATAGGTTCTCAAAATTATTATTTAATTTTTTAAAAAGATTGCTCAAGCTTTTAAGCTAACTTTTGAATCAATAACTATGACTCAAATATTAGTTCAACAAATCAAATTCATTTGGATGGTGAAAATTAGATTTTTAACAAGCTTAAATATGTGGGTTTGAATTCGGAAATTGATTTTGTGAGAAATTTGGAGTGTGTGTTATTTAGACTTGTTAGAAATAGTATAAGGAGGATGTATGTATAATTTAAAGTCATTTAATGGAGATTTGGACTGGTTTTGAACAAGAATTACAACTGAAAATCGTGGAAGAAGTTCGTCTACAGACGCTTGTATAAATGTGTATAATAATGTATAATACGTATTTATACACTATTATACAAGATTATACATAAGTATAAAAAAACTGACTTCGTCTTCTTCCTTGCGTCTTTTCTGAAATTTAACTCAAATCTTGCTCAAATCTGCTCCAAATCACTTCAAATTTAAATTTTAAACTCCTTTTGATATTTTCAATCAATTGGAACAACACTCAATCTAAACAACTAACAAACCTAAAAAATTCTATTTCGCAAGCAAAGCTTTGAATGACCTTCAATGATGGACTCTTACTCTTTAATTTTTTTTACATTGCAATCAGATGACATAGGGGGAGAAGCAGTAATGACGGACGACCCCTTGAAGCATATGTAAAAGATGTGAGAAGAAGAGAAAGTGAAAGCAATGGTTGTAAAAACACAAATTTAACTTCATAGCTTTTAGAAGCAATGGTTGCAAGAACTAAGAACACACATTTTGAATTTGCAAGAGCTAATGTTTTTAAAATATATATAATATGGGCTAGGTAGGGTAAAACTAAAAAATATGTGCCATTTTTTTATTATGATATGACGTCATGTGTATTTTCTTGTAATTCTTTCTAAATTTAAATAACTACTTTTTTGTGGCTTTTTTTTTTATTAAAATCAAAACCAAACCAAATCAAACTTGATCGGTTTTTAATATTCAAAATCAAAACTAAACCAAACCTAAAAAATATGAGTTTTTATGTAAGGTATCCACTTTTTAAAGTGGTATTTACTTTTTATCCAGCAATTTTAATGCTGAGCAAAAGTAGCCACTAGTCTATTAAAAATAATATGAAAAGACGATGTTACCCTTCTTCTATCTCTTTTCCTTCCCAAACCCTAGCTGATCTGTTCCGCCAAGAATATTTTTCATCACCACTTGTTCTTCTTTTTCAATGCTTCTTCTAATCCTCAAATTTTTCGGCAGTTAGCAGGTTGATCAAATGTATTGCCAACTATTTGACAAAATAAGTCTTGACATCCTTATGTGGAACGAAGAAGAACTCTTCAGTATTTTAGCACGAAACTAGAACAGAAAACTTTAGAAAACAAACTTTTTGAGTTTTATTTATTTTTCTTTTTCTTTTGTTGGTTAGGTTCCGTAGTCTTTTATTTTTTTAGTTATTTCTTTTTGTTATTAGCTTACTGTTGTGTAATTTGACATCAATCTTATATGTAAATTATAATTATTTTTATTTTTATTTTCTTTGTGAAAAGATACAAATAAACTTTGGTTTTCTGCTAAGTTATGGATCCTAAACTTACAATCACAAGTTCAAAAGTTAAGGACACTTGGTCTTGAACTTCGAGTTCCAAGTTCAAAGGTTAAGGACACTTGATCCTCAACTTAGAATTACAAGTGCAAAAGTTAAGGACACTTGATCCTGAACCTAGACTAACAAGCTCAAAAGTTAAGGATAATAGGTCCTAAACTTACAGTTACAAGTTCAAAGTTAAAGACAATAGGTCCTGAAGTCCTGAACTTAGACTAACAAGCTCAAAAGTTAAAGACAATAGGTCCTGAACTTACGCTAAGAAGCCCAAAAGTTAAGGACAATAGGTCCTGAACTTAGACTAACAAGCTCAAAAGTTAAGGACACTTGGTCATGAACTTATAGTTATAAGTTCAAAAGTTAAGGACAGACACTCCTTAACTTACAGTTACAAGTTCAAATTTGATTTCCCAATTCAAAAGTTAAGGACACACAGTCCTCTTAAACTTTGACTTACAAGTTCAAAAGTTAAGGACGTTTGGTCCTGAAGTTTGAATTCCAAGTTAAAAAATTAAGGACATGTAGCCGAAATCCTGAACTTAGAGTTCCAAGTTCAAAAGTTCAGGACATGTGGTCTTGAAGTCCTGAACTAACAGTTCCAAGTTCAAAAGTTAATGACATGAGCAAAAGGGTATTTTCGTCTGGGCAGTTAAAGTTTATTAAAGCAGTGGCTAAAGACTCAAAAAATTTTAAACGGTGGCTTAAAAGTAAATATATGTGTTATTAGTGGCCAACTGTGCACTTCCCCCGTTTTTTATACTTCCTCCGTTCCAGTTTATGTAAACCTATTTCCTTTTTGGTCCGTTCCAAAAAGAATGAACCCTTTCTAAATTTGGTAACAATTTAGCTTAAACTTATAACTTTACCCTTAATGAGAAGCTTTTATAACCACACAAATACTCAGGGCCCTATTTGGACTTGTTTAGGACCACAAATTTTAAAAGTATTCATTTTTTTCCCTTAAACTCAGTACCCAGTCAAGTATATTTATATAAGCTAGTAGTCGTACCTGCGCGATGCGCGGTCAATATTAAAAAGAAAAAATTAAATTATAATCATTCTTGTTTGATACTATTATAACGTATTGCTTTAATAAATTTCAATTGTCATTTTATTTGTCAATACGATATACTCAACCCTCAACGATATTTGAGTAGTTAATTTCTTTGTTAAGTTTTAATAAATAATTTTTTTGTTATTAACTAATTTTGTCATGTGGCTTTTATCAAGGCTACCATTTGTATTAATGTGTTTCCTTTTTCTTTGCCTTTTAATAATATATAGATAGATTATTAACATATTACTTGTTTAATATTTTTGTCTGCTATTTTTTTGTAATATAATAGAAGATATATATTTTATTACTCTTGAAAATATATATTTTTTATTTTAAATTTTATTATATTTTTTCAACAATATTGTTGGAATTTTAATGAATAGATATATTTTAATTTCAAAAAATAAAAAAGAAAATGATTTTAAAAAATGAAATAAAGAAATTAACTAACCTAAACCAACTCTCCCCATGTTTTAGAAGTTAATTTAGGTAGTTAATTTCTTTGTTAATTTTTAATAGATAATTTCTTTGTTATTAACTAATTATTCCATGATATTTTTTTCTAGGCTACCACTTGGCATAAGGAGAGGGCTTTATTCTCTCCTTTTAATAATATATAGAAGATATATTGAATATAGAATTCAGAAAGAAACTACTCCACAATTTGAATGGATAGTTACTTTATATATATTTATATTTTCGTAGTATTTCTTTTTTTTTTCATTTTTTTATTATAATTAATTTTATTTTTCTTCTTTTTTTTTTGTTTTTTTATTTAAAATAATTTTAACACTCCAACTTGAAACTACTCCCACTCAATTTCAATAGTTAGTTATTTTTTATATATTTATATTTTCGATTATATATATATAATAAAAAATAATAGATAATTTCTTTGTTATTAACTAATTATTCCATGATATTTTTTTCTAGGCTACCACTTGGCATAAGGAGAGGTCTTTATTCTCTCCTTTTAATAATATATAGAAGATATATAGAATATAGAATATTAAAAAGAAACTACTCCACAATTTGAATGGGTAGTGAAATATAAATATATAAAAAATTGTGTGTGTGTGGTAGTATTTCTTCTTCTTCTTTTTTTCATTTTTTTATTATAGTTAATTTTATTTTTCTTTTTTTTTGTTTTTTTATTTAAAATAATTTTAACACTCCAACTTGAAACTACTCCCACCCAATTTGAATAGGTAGTTATTTTTTATATATTTATATTTTCGATTATATATATATATATATAT
>MU770022.1:169577-278678 GCA_026770625.1 Nicotiana glauca | reverse complement strand
GGGGTGGGGGATGGGGGGGCATGGCACCGCCCAAGTTCCACCTTCCAGTCAACCTTGGTGAATTTGAAATTTGAATTCTTTTTCCAAACGATAAAGCTAATCAAACTGTCAATGAACTTTTTCTTTCTTGTAAAACTTGAAAAATACGTACCTTGGCAAGCGATTTATTGTATCTTTCCATGTAGCCTGGGAACAGGTTAAGTCTTCCTTTTCTAGCAGCTTCAGAATTATTGTCCAAATACTTCCCCGATAAGGTTCCACCAGCCAGCGGGGAATAAGAAAGTAAGCCAATGTTACAGTTGTTTGGGTGGCATACTTCGACAAGATCAACTACAAAGAACAACCAATACTCGTTATGCTAATTGGCAAATTAAACATGTTGATGCTTACTGTAAACACAATAATTCTCTTTCTGTATTTGATTGTTTACTAGGTTATTTCATCACTTTTATCAGTATAGGTTATTTTACTCTCTTTTCTTTATCAGTATTAGGTTATTTTATCACTTAAACATAAAGTTCTTTTTATCAGCATAATCCAAGTAGAAGGAGGTCCACAATTGATAACATGCCAATATAATAAAAAAGAGCTCTTATAAGAAATAAAACAATGTCATTTTAAATTGTATAATGTCAAAAACTAAGCTCATATATCTTGAGATAGCCAACAACTTTTAAATGCATTTAAACTACAATGGCAAGCAGAGTTCCCTGTTTTTTAAAGATTAGTAATGCTATTGTTAGGTTGATTGCCTCTACTATTAGTATTGACAGAAGCCGTTAAGGATCTAACAGACTTAACCAGTAATTAATCACATTCCTAGAGACCCTAGCTCACCAATGTTGATGCGAGTATATGATTCGAGTATTTGAATATGTGCAAAAGTGGCTTAAGTCAGACCAGAGAATAAGATATCATGCAAGAGGAGATATAGATGAGAATCAGTTCGCCAATATTCAGAAAAACCTTTAGAATGTGGTTTCTCAATTTCTTTATGAGGTACAGGCAGGTTACTACACGTGATTTGTGTGCAGCTGCAGCATGGATGACATCAATGTTTTTGTGAATGGGAAGATGTTCAAGATGTCTACTCATACAAGAATATTATAAGGGAAGCTGTAAAGGAATAAGGGGAAAATGATTCAAGGTTATTTCATCACTTTTCTTTATCAGTATAGGTTATTTTTAGTAGGCAACTCATCACTTTTTTTATTAGTAAAGGTTAATTTACAAGGTTACTTAATCACTTTCGGACTTATATAGGTAATTTTACTTAAGGTCTTTTTTATCAATGTAATCCAAGTACAAGTGGTCTAAATTGATAACACACCAATGTGAATTAAAAAGAGCTCTCATCAAAAGATGGAATAAATTATAATGTTACATGTGATCTATCCTAAGAATAAGCTCATATATTTTGAGATAGTCAACAACTTTTAAAGGTAGATAAACTACCATCACAAGCAGAGTCGCTGTATCTTAAGGATTAGCTAAGCCATTTTTGTTAGGCAGATTGCCTCGGCAATGAGTATTGGCAGAAGCCATTAAGGATCCAATAGACTTATTCAGTAGATAGTCACATTCCTTAGAGACCCGAGCAGAGCCGAGCTTCACTAATGTTGATGCAAGGATATGATTTGGGTATATGCATATGTGCAAAAGTGGCTTTAGCCAGATTAGAGAATAAGACATCATTGAAGAGATTAGAGTCTGAGATCAGAATCAGTTCAAAAAGATCCAAATGAATCATGAAAGGCGGTTTTCCATTTCTTTATGCGGTAAAGGCAAATGACTATGTGATTCATGCAGCAATAGCACTGATGATAGCCGTGTTTCTGTAATGGGAAACTGTTCGAGATGTCTACTCATACAAGAGTATCACTAGGGGCAGCTGTAAAGCGAATTGGGAAAACTGGATTCTAATAGTCTGTTTAAGAGTTAAGCAAATAGGATTCGGTAATGTAAATACTAAATGAAAGAATTACCAACATATCTATTTGTAAGCGAGCTGTTAAAGAATCTTAACACTTAATAAGAAACCAATTAGCAAAGGGTAGAGTGTCCTAGGATTAAGCACCATGTACTCTTTAATTAATCATCATAGGAGTTCTTCTTTTTCATTTAACACTCTCCCAATCAAGTAACAAAAGATTAACTTAAGTAAAGACTCCTAACAATATAATTTACCCCATGAAGCTTCTTGAATAACAAATATGGATGTGCAGCAGAGATGTTTGTTTTCACACAGGAAGGGCACATTAAATGAGGATATGAGTTTTAGTCTTGTTATATGGTCTTTGACAATCCTCACGTCATAAGCTAGTTTTTGGGATTGACTTAGTTCTGGGGTCCCTTTTTCTTACGATGCTAGCAGAGACAGACCCATCCCTGATCTTGGTTTACCAAAATGTTGAATCCTTAAGTCAATTTCTATGCTGTAGATGTTCAGCCATGTGTAGGGGAGGGAGGGGTGTTAGAGTCCCAAATTGGTTAAAGATATAGATTGCAGCTTCTTTATATGGATTTGGACCATCCACATCCCATGAGCTAGCTGTTGAAAAGTGGACTCAGGATGCATTTTCCTAAAAAGCTTAATGATAAATAAAGCTCAAACTTTGATGCCAGGTTGAAGAATTTGATCTTCCAAACTCAATTATTGACAACTATTGGAGTACCCTAGCATCTTTGTCAAGCATCTTGGAATTATTCTCATCTAATGAATGTAGGAACTACTTTTATTATTGAACAAAGCAAAACATATCATTCAACTTATAAGACCTCCCAAAGTATGAAACAGTATCATTGACAAAAATGGTGGAACACTAAAAATAACTGTGTAAGCTCAATTTCTGTTGAGAAGAGTTGCATCTAAACTACTTTAGTAGGACATGATATAAGTTAACTTACCCTCAAAGTGACACCTAACCAGCAGACTGTAGCTATTCTGAATGCTGACAATCTTCGGCAATCCTTCAACTTTTGCAGCATGGACGAACTCCATTACTCCATATGAAGTTTCATTGGAAACACCAATATAGCGGACCTGAATAGCTTGTACCCTTAAATGTTACATCAAGCTAACTGTATTATAAAGTTAAATCTCCAAAAAGCAAATTAATTTTGAGATTTTACGAAGCAAAATGAAAGCTCAAATTATTTTGCAAGATGTGCAACCAAGCCATGTGTAAAAGATTAGACTTGTTTGTATTCACTATAAGCATTGCAAAATGTTTAAACTCAAACCATGCGTAAGAGACCTGGCTTGCTTATTCACTATGAGTTCTTTTTTCATCCAAAAAGTTCAGTTTCCTGGCAAGCACATGTCCTGAAGTTTCTACACTTGAAGATGGATTTTATATAATCCTTCAGGAATGAATGAAAGATACCCTCAGCATTTAATTAGTAAAATGATAACTATAAAGCACCTTACTTCACTCATTTCTTTGACAGGTCTGCAGTATTGCAACTGTTAAAAAAAAAGCAAGACATACATACCTTTCCTTCATCGATGAGTTCTTGAAAGGCTCTAAGCTGCTCAACGAAAGGCACACTTGGCCTCCATTTTGAAGATTCATAAAAGAATTCACCAAACAATGGTACATATCTATCTGGCCTGAAGAAGGTTTTTACATCAAAATTCTGAAATGAGAACCATCCTTTATTTTATGTGGGGGTGAATGTGTGCATTGAATATGCAGCAAACAAACAAATAGATGAAACAAATTAAAACACAAGGTAAGCAACAATTTCACAATTATATCAGACCTAAACAAGATAATAATGAGAACCCACGAATTTATTAAGTGCCTTGCAATATCAAGGTTACCTGATAAAATCTCTCAACTACGGATGATTTATCACTTTGTTGAGAAAAGACTTCTAAAACTGATGAAACTTAAACAAATTATTTATGTCAGCGGTTCAAATCTATTGCGCTTTGATGGGTCCATGATTTAAGGAAGATGTTTTTCTTCCTTTGACAAAGACTTCTAATCTCCGCAACTTTTATAGATTTCTGCGGACGTTTTGATTTGTTCACATTGAAAAGTTTGAAGTTGCTGTCTTTCATTTGGCGTCACTGATGCAATCTGCAAGAGTATTGAATTTCTATAAATAGAGAGCTCCTGAGTCATTTGTTAAACACACCAACAAATAGAGAAAGAAACACTAAGACATCACACGCGGTAAAAGAAAATAGTCTGTGAGGAAAATAGAGAGAGTAAGCGATATTGTAGTAAGGTGGGAATAACAAAAGAGGTAATTTCTTTGAGTGTTGTAGTGCTTTTTGGAGTATTTTACTCGGGCCAACAGAGTATATAATTTCTTGCTATAGTGATATCAGTTGCTCCTCTCGGGTAGTGGTTTTTCCTTATTCAGAAAGTTCTCCACGTAAAATTCTCGGTGTCCTTGTTTCTCTTATTATTTCCGTTGATTACCATATCTCAGTACTACGTTATTATTTCGCTGTTATTTACTATGAATATTATTTTCTGCGGGGGGTTTATTCCCAACAATTGGTATCAGAGCACAAGTTGTGTTGTGCCAACACCAGGTTCTGTTTTGCATGGGCTGGGAAAATGGGAAGTTTTGGTTCAGTGGGCTGGTTTGGACGCAACTGAGGCTACTTGGGAATAGTGGCAGATCTAGAGTGAAGTAACTGGATTCCCGAGAACCCAGTAACTTTTGCGTAGACTCTGTATTTCTATTAAGAATTCCACTAAATATTTATAAATATCTAACTGTAAACCCAGTTATTATTGTATATTAATTTGAGATTACGACAGGAACCCATAAACTTCAAATCCTGGACCCGCCTCTGCTTGGGAATGTGTAGACCAATTTCGACAGGTTTATCCTGAATTTACGCTTGAGGACAAGCTCTTTCTTCGGGAGGAGGGTGATGTTATGGACTCATTTGTGGGACGTGTCTATGCTAGGCGCAATACGTGAATTCAGTATTTTAATAGGCTTAGATCTCTTCTTTTAGTTGTTATTTATTTTCTATTTAATTATTTCTAGAATAGGTTTGTCTACGTATTTCTGTTTTTATGAAGTCTAGTCCTATTTAACAGAAACAGAAGGAATAAAACAAGATGCCATCTTTTATCAGAAAACAACTGAGAATTGGAGTTCTCCCTAACGAGCTCTAAGGTTTCAAACTCCCTTCGACGGGTTTAATTGCTTATTCACAATAGGCAGATCAAGGAATCGAAATAAGGAAAAGGGGGATTGCCCTGTGATACGATCTATATCGGGGGACCTTAACACTGCGTGATTAGTCAATTAAACACATTTAAATGTGACAAAAAAATTGAACCTTCACCTATATGTAGGGCGTATAATTGCTACTTCAGATACAATTTATTTGTCAGCATTTTGGACGTGTATACGCTTTCTAACCTTGTCCAAATGCCTCATGCAGTATCTTCATCGATGATGTTATTTACCACATCATCTGATAAGTGCAACTGATTGCACTGGCAGCCTTTTCATCCAAGCCAGCCGAATCCTCAGCTTTCATGGTATCAGGCTTATCTCTCATCCTTCTTCGCCATGTTGAGAAACTGCTATCTCTGTTGAATTTTACTACTTCGTACTTTACTCCGGACATTTTGTTTTTTCACTGAGTATAGTACTACTGACCATGAAGAGTATTTCTGTGAACGAGCAGAACATGTGCTCTGATACCAATTGTTGGGAATAAACCCCCCACAGAAACTAATATTCACAGTAATAACAGTAAAATAATAACGTAGCACCGATATACGATAATCAACGGCAATCATAAAAGAAACAAGAACACCAAGATTTTTACGTGGAAAACCTTTCTGAATAACGGAGAAACCACGGCCGGAGAGAAGCAACTGATATCAGTATAACAAAGAATTTTATACTTTGTAAGCCCGAGTAAAATACTCCAAAAAGCGCTACAACACCCAAAAGAAATTACCCTATTTTGATATTCCCACCTTATTAAAATATCATCCACACTCTATTTTCCCCACAGACTATTTCCTTGTACCCTGTCTGTGATGCCTCGCTCTTTCTTTCTCTCTTTGTTAGTGTTTTTAACAAATGCTCAGGAGATCTCTATTTATAGAGATTCAATACTCCTACAGATGTCATCAGTGACGCCAAATGAAAGATAGAAACTTCCAACTTTTCAATGTGAAAAATCAAAACGTCAGCTGCCAAATATATAAAAGCTGCGGACATTAGAAGTCTTTGTCAAAGGAAGAAAAACATCTTCCTTAAATCATGGACCATGGGATGGATCCATCATCTATAACATCCGACTTTTTTGTTTTGCTAGGAACCTATACTTGTCCTCTATTATGCATCAGAGGACCAACTAATTAATCAATCATCTTATCAGTAATGTAACACATATGATGGATAAAAATTAGGACCCACAGAATTAGTCAACCGCATTGAAACAGGCAGGTTTGCTGGTAAAACCTCTCAACAAAGGATCTGTTTTACTGGTTTGTCTAGAAAATAGAAATACAACAACTGCGCTTTAGTCCCAAACAAGTTGGGTTCGGCGATATAATCCTCATTCCTTTCATTTAGCTCAACTCATATCATCAGAAAATACTGAAATTAAAACTAGTCAATAATGTCCATCACTTTAGCACACATCACAAAGTAGCTAATGATCAGCAGTGCAATGAGTTCAGGTAGCTTTCTGTCAAATAGTTAAGCGTAAATATTATTGAGCATAAATGGTGAACGTGATATAGCCGCACGTCCGGTGAATATAGTTGTCTTCACTCATGAATAGTTGCCTATAAAATAGTTCAGGTGTACACATTAGCTTTCACACATTGTCTCAATCTCTTTTAGTTGTTTCTCTTATTTCAAACACGGTATGGGAGTTTCAGCGAGTTTTTGTGAACTAATTATTTTAAAATACTTCATTCCCTAGGATCCTTCTGCATGTCTAAAACCATAGCAGTTTCTTCAGTCCGTTCTCGTATTCTTTGGTTACTGCCCTAGAGTGCTATTGATCTGGCTCTGCTGGATTGCTTTGCACCTACACTTACTCCAACATGTGGTGCAGTTAAAGTATTAGCTTAGCTGTCAACTATCCTCCTCCTTCCCCTTCCCAACGTGGGAAAACTAAAAACAGAAAAAAGAAAATATAATAGAAGAAGGGTACAGAAAAAGAAAAAGAAAAAATAGAAGGTTACATTGCTATGATCCCTAAAGCTAAAAGCATAAGTAATATCTGGTCTTCTAGAATCTGAGAACGATGAGAAATCTAACATGGACAATCAAAGTTCATGTAATAGTGTTTTCACCACCCAGATAATCTGGTACAACCCCACTGATGCAAATAGTAGAAACTGGGGAAGTTTTATAATCTAAGGTATACTACTTACCAAAATGCACTTCTAGAATCCTTCAACGATATCATTGAGAAGTACTCACCAATGTATTTGGAGTAAATCAATGTAATCAGTATTGAGACGTTTCAAGCTTTTTTCCACACTTTCTCTAATATTAGCAGCATCTACTCGCAAAACATTTGCGTTTTCACGTATGTAACTTGATCTTTCTGAATAACCACAAACTTTTGTAGCCAAAATCACCTGAACAGAAAACACAGCAGTGGATTAGTAATGTTGAGTTAAAAGGACACCAATATATTATAGCCATAATGGCTCAAAAAAGGCAGGAAAGGTTCCTCTACTTAAAGAACAGTTTTGGTAGTTATTTTACTAAGAATTGTAACATTTGGTATCATGGTCTAATAATTTTAGTTTTTATTGTACAAGAGAGTTGGAGGAAATTCTAAGTTGACTGCACAAGTGCTCCACCATGCCATTTGTAGAATATGGGGACAATTGACAGGTGAAAGATCCAGCATGAATATTACTAACATTTTAGTGGGCATCAAGTTCTTAACAATCAAGTCCTTCTAAGTTGAGACTCATGCCTGGACTTAAGCTATTAATTAATAGGGCTGGACTGTGATTTGCTTGTCTTTCCTACTTGTGTAATGATTTGCCAAATACAAGCAAAAATGCATATTAAACGAGGAGAACTACACAAGCTTTTCGTATTCAAAAGTGACTCAAGCAGAAAAACGCCAAACTCAAATCAGTCACATGGCAACACTGATTAAGGGTTTCTCTTCCAGAAGCTTTCCTATCCTAGTGGCCTTCAAAAAATTTCTAGCGTAAAAAGAAAGTACTCTGCAACGTGCTCTACATAAATTGAGCAATGACTAAGTGGACCCTTAGTCGCCACTCAGAAGAAAAGCATTCAACATCCTATAGAATAATGAAAAGTAATGAAATACCATAACGTGCGCATAATGTTGGACTTTGCAAAATCAAGGAAGTACATTAAAACTTCTTTAAGATGGTGGATTACGCTTGGAATGTTAAAGACAATTTAAGAATAAAGTGGACATATTTGTTTGAAAAAGGAAGGATATCTAGAAAAATGATGAAAGAAGACATGAATTATACTATGACAAACCAGGCAATGCAAGACTCAGTACCTAGCTTTAGTTATTTTAGCAGCCTAGCCTTTTGTGATCTTATTGGTTTACAACCTCAAAAAATCATAATCAGTACCTGTAGATACATTTTTTCCCAATATTCTTCAGTAAGTGAATGGAAAGTAGTGCCTTTTTGAGGAATTTGTTGAAAGAGATCAAAGGCAGATAGAGTTCAGAAAAAAAGATCTGAAACAGCATAAGGATAATGTACGAGGTAAAAAGAAGAATGTAATAAGGTTCCTTACTCGAAACAAGATAAGAATACGATTATAATATGCACCTTTGATGTAAAGGGTTCCCTTCCACAATAGTATTATTACCTTATCACGGGGTTGAGACTTCAGCCAGCTGCTAATATAGAGATCTGTCGTCCCTTGTGTCTCCTTTCTCATAGGTACTGGATACTTTTGGAGACAAACAAGGTTAGAAATAAATATAACAACCAAAGAAATGCAACAAAAAATGAGAGAGGAAGGAAAAGAAAAAAATTACACAACTCAAGAATCTTTTTGCGTAAAGTAAGAGATATGATCTTATTGGTGGATCAATTTCCAAAGACATAAAGTTAACTTCCAATTACATTGGCAACAATGCAGAACCTGAGCTTCTAGAACTAAACTATCAAGATAGTAAAACAAAGAGTGGAAAGTGTAAAAGCAGTTTTTATAAATTAAAACAAGTAAAAAGAAAAAGTTTTATGCTACAAGTGAATCGGATCAAGCAGACTATGCACCAAAGAAAAGCCAGCTCCAACTAAGTTAGAATGGTTCCAAATGATATCCGTGGACCGAAGCATCGTTGAAGAATTAAAAGATTAAAGGGAGCAAAAGAAAAAGCAATATTGCGTGCAACTGAAACAGTAACTAAAGGGAGCCAAAAATAGAACTAACAACGCTTAAGTCTGTGCAATGGAGCTTACAGCTTCAGCAGTATCAATGATATTAATTCCTTGGTCAAATGCATAACTAAGTATTTCATGAGCCTCCTTCTCTGTATTCTGTTCTCCAAATGTCATCTGCAATATTTCATTTACCGATAAATAACTCTTCAATTACTTCATAAATACGCAAATGAGTAGAACAATGAAAAAAGAGAGAGGCTAAAACGACCTTTCTTTTTAAATGAGGTTCAGAAAAAAAATAAAAAATTGAAAACTTGTAAAATTAACTGAAAAAAGAAGTACTTTACAGTGCCAATAGTAATTTCGCTGATATGAAGATCAGAGTCACCGAGTTTTCTATATTGCATAGCATTCTTCTGTGCGAGTTTAGAAGCAACAACTGTTGTGCTAGAAGTCTTCTTCCTTGGTGAAGACAACGGGGATGCTCTCAATTGGCGCGTGAAAGTGCGGCAAGGGGAAATGCGAGTGGTGGTGTTAGAGATAAACGCCGGCATTACAGAGGAAGCCATGGGTTCTTACTCTGTGTTTTAGCCTTATCAAAATTCAGAAAAGTATATCCTGTTTTGTGAAAGAGGTTAGTCGTTTTGGAAGCCAAGAGGAGCTATAAGAAACCAATGAAATGATTTTCAACCCATTTATAGACTAAAATTTTAATGTGTTGCTAAATTACACAAATAATTTAATGAGTCTAAGAAATTTACAAAGACATAAGCCAATAAACGTGGATCATTCAAGTGCCAGAATATCTCAAGTTGCCGTACGTCATCATTTTGCTCAATCAAAGATAAAAAAGAAGGCACGCTCTACGCACGGCGTACTTCCGCTGCTACACCTTTTTACTGGAAACGACGACGTTTGACTGCTTGTCGTGCTGATAAAATCTCTATCATCTCCAATTTCAGTCCCCCTTGTCTTTACTATCTCGAAAAATTCTAATCTCCTACAATGGCGAAAGATCCAGTTCGTGTTCTCGTTACCGGTGCTGCAGGTACTCTTATCTGTTGTGTATACTTCACAAAGCTTTCATTTTTTTTAATTATTTAGATCTGCTTCTCCATTTTTACATTTGCTTTATTTCCACTACTAGTTAGATTGATCTTATACTTGGCATAATTGAATCATTGATCTACTTCCGTTTTGGATTCTAATCCTGATTTTTTTACTATAGTTTATTTTGTTGATTAATCTACTTTATGTTAGTCGATCATGCATCTGGCTTCTTAATAAAATGAAATAAAGTCTGGAGTATGTTAAATAGATAAGTAGGTTAATAAAAAGAATGAGCGGGTGTGTTAAAGACATAATTAATTACATATGGAAGTGTTCTTTTTGAAACAGCTTAAGCTTACGAGGTGGTTGATGCAATTCAATTGAAGTATAGTCGGTTCATACTTTCTTGCTTACTCTCGATTTGGTGATTTCGTAGTTGAAGATAACAATCATACAAAGTTATATACAAATCACTACCTCCTTTTTGTATTCAGTCTTAACGGAAGATGATGGCTTGCTATGCTTTGTTTTATGTCCTAATTGCTAATAGGAAATTTTGTTCCTTTCCTTTTGTTAGCTGTTAGATACATCTTTATGGTCTAATACTTATCAAAGCAAATATTTTGTATAGTCCCTTAATGAACCATTATTGAGTGATCTACTGCATTTCCTTGTGCCTTATAGAGCACTTTTGAAATATGGTCTACTATAAAATATGTGCTGTAGTTTTGTCTAGGTTCATACAAGCTTCTAATGTGTTAGCGAGGCAATTTCTGTTGATGTCTTATGATGGATGTACGTCTGTTCTTATCTCAAACTTAGATGTTTTTAGCTGCACCATGTCTATTATTAGAAATTTGCAATGGTTTAAATATTACTAAATCGATGGTATTATTGTTTTCCAGGACAAATTGGTTATGCCCTTGTTCCCATGATTGCCAGGGGAGTGATGTTGGGTCCCGACCAGCCTGTGATTCTCCACATGCTGGATATTCCTCCTGCTGCAGAGGCATTGAATGGAGTGAAGATGGAATTAGTGGATGCCGCCTTTCCTCTTCTTAAGGGTTGGTACCTATGCTCATTTAGCTTCAATGCTTTAATAATGTCACTATGAAGTGTTTCGTTTTCTGACCAGCCATCTGTGAATTGTCGAAAACAAATATGGGTTTAAATGATGAGTTTGCCGTGTCTCTGTCAGGTGTTGTTGCAACAACTGATGCTGTTGAAGCATGCACCGGTGTCAATGTTGCCATCATGGTTGGTGGTTTCCCACGAAAAGAGGGAATGGAAAGAAAAGATGTGATGTCAAAGAACGTTTCTATTTACAAGTCTCAGGCTTCTGCTCTTGAGAAGCATGCAGCTTCTAACTGCAAGGTGAGGTGACTGTTTAGGGAATGAATAAAGATTGCACCCTACTCAACGTGTCATATGTATTTTTGTGCAACTTGTAATTTACTTTTTAGTGTTTTTAATTTGCATCCTGAACATGCATCAACCATGTTCAGCATTTTGATGCCCATAATATTCAATTTCATTTTATTGTAAAAAGTCTAAAATTTTGCTTTTTGTTTATATTAGGTGTTGGTTGTTGCTAACCCTGCAAATACAAATGCATTGATCTTGAAAGAGTTTGCTCCATCTATTCCTGAGAAGAATATTACCTGCCTCACAAGGTTGGACCACAACAGGGCCCTTGGTCAAATCTCAGAGAGATTGAGTGTTCAAGTAAGTGATGTTAAAAATGTTATCATCTGGGGCAACCACTCGTCAACACAATATCCTGATGTCAACCATGCAACTGTTAAAACACCAGCTGGAGAAAAGCCTGTACGTGAACTTGTTGCTGATGATGCATGGTATTCTAAATCTCTGACTGGTTTCTATCATCAAGCAAATGCACTTGATTTGTTTTTTTACATCCCTTTTTCTGTAAAAACTATGAAGTGTCTGTTCTTTTTTAGGTTAAATGCAGAGTTCATAGCTACTGTGCAGCAGAGGGGTGCTGCCATAATCAAGGCTAGGAAGCTTTCTAGTGCCCTTTCTGCTGCTAGTTCTGCTTGTGATCACATACGTGATTGGGTCCTTGGAACTCCAGAGGTAAATCTTCCAACCAGTCACTTGTGGTAGATGAATCAAATTCATTTGATTGCAAATTGGGATAATGTATATCTCACTGTGAACATTGCAGGGATCATGGGTTTCTATGGGAGTGTACTCTGATGGATCATACAATGTCCCAGCTGGGCTTATTTATTCATTCCCAGTTACTTGCAAAAATGGAGAATGGTCAATCGTTCAAGGTTAGCAGCAGATCTAGTTGCATTCAGTCACTGACATTGATTTCTTACCTATCATTTTTACACACATTTTTCATCTGAGCACATGCAAGCTTGTTTACGTCATAATAAAGTTTTCAAATGAGTATCTCAATTACTGCAATTCCTCAAAAGTAAATTGTTAACTCGTGTTATTGGGGAATTAGGTTTCAAAATTGGGATAGATCGTCGGGCTTATTTATGTGAGTCAAATTAATTGTAAATTACCATATTGTAGCACCTATAAGTTCACTACCTTTGGAGAGGCTTCATTTGGGAAAATATTTTGGTATCTGATCAGTCATACCCTGAGTATGAGGTGGGCTTCCTTTAACTATGATATGATAAAGCCACCTTATGCTGACAAAACAGAGAGCCGTTTGGAGATGTAAATGTTTTTTCTGAAATTTCTCATTATCCCCTATTAAAGATTCTACACTTAGTCTTATAGATGATCTAAAAATCAATTTAATCTGATAATTGACTTCACTTGTTCTTTTGAATGAAGAGCTTAATTGTTCCTTTTCAACTTAATTGGCCATTTCTTTACTTATGTCTATGATATGCTATAGTTCCATTTAAGGTTCTTTCTCCTCATGGGGGTCTAAGGAATCCCGAGACTTCACCCCTTCCTTTAAACTGTTGGGCACTACATTAGTTGTTCCGTGTAATGAGGTTACAATCTTGCAGTGGTACTGATATGCATGTATCTGTTGGATGTCCAAGAGGTCTAAGTATCTTCTGTGCTTTTCATCCAGGTCTCTCAATTGATGAGTTCTCAAGAAAGAAGTTGGACTTGACAGCGGAGGAACTCACAGAGGAAAAAGCTTTGGCATACTCGTGCCTTTCCTGAACTTTTTAACATTCTGGAAGTAGGTCATATGCCTACGTGATGGCATTGAGGGAAGTAATGATGGAGATACCTCAGTTACTTCTTATGTACTTTATTATATGCTGATACTCGAAATTAAACTGTTCTCCCTCTTGAGCATAGCCATTTTGTCGGACATATTTTTGGACCTTGGTCATTAATGAGTTCTGTTTATAAACACCCTCAATAATCCCAGCTCTCAATAAAGACTCCCAATAAAGGTCTGTGTACACCTAACCTTTCCCGGACCGCTCTTGTGAATGATACTGGGTATGTTGTTGACTTGTTGTACACCTTTGTATAGCCGTTTTGTTTTGTTGCATATAACTTCTCTCGTGCCCAAGATTATTGATGCTTTACAGAGAAAATTAAGATTTAAGTTTTGGAACTCCTAAGTAAAGACTAAAGATTAAGGTCTCTCGAGACCTGATTAATATTGACTGTCCTGCAAGATTGCTCGCTCTTTAGGCAGCTCTAGAAGAGGAACTAACCACTCATACAATTGAGTGCATTTGTAGAATATCAGTATCAACGCATGTGACTAGTGTGGGACACCCATTCTCCATCATAAACATAGCACTAGAGGTGGTAATTAGGAAATTATGTTTTTCAGAATATGAAATACTTGAGCCAATGTACCATTTTAGTCACTTAAGAAAACTGAAAACTTAGATTCTAAATATTAAGTCGATTACAAAAGTTGCACCTTTTATCTTGAAGCCCTAAAAATGAGGTGCGCTTAAGTTAAAAGCCAAAACCTTTATATATATACTAATACTCCGATCACCTATATCAAGCTCATAACTTGCTCGCTTGACCGAAGAATTTGAGTGGACCAACCAGAGTTGCCTGTTCAATATTGTACAAGACATATAATACCATTCCAAGTCCAATAATAGGCCAAATGGGCCAAATATGTAGTAAGAGCAGTTCATATATTGATAATTATCTCAGAATTTTATGAAAATAGCACGTACTAGCTAATTTTTGGACTGATAATCAAAAAATAGTCAGCGTTCGCAAAGTTATTGAAAAATAACTACTGTCTTGCGGAAACACGAAAAGTTCCAGCATAATATGCTGGATTATGGAGCTCTTGTGTATAAACATCCGACATATTATGTTGAAACTCCAGTATATTATGAAATTTCAGCATATTATAATGGAATCTCATATGTAAAAAATTCGAACTCTAGCATATTATGCTGGAATTTTTTCGAATTTTTAAGGGTGTTTTTGTTCAGTTATATCTTTACTGAAAAAAAGACTAAATTTTAATTACTTTTGAAATTGTGTTGTTTTTCAATTACCAATTGTAAATTTGCCTATTTATGATTTTTTCCACGGAATTTTTGTTATATATATTAATTCCAGTACAAAATTTGAGATTTCATGTTTGGTTGTGGATATTAGATGATGTTTTATACTTCAATACCACACAAGAGGATGGGGGAGGGATGATTTGTGTGGTGTCCGATTTTTCGCTTAAACTGATTATGGAAGGACCTGGTTCTTCTATATGTTCCTTATGCTACTGTTGCAGAATAACAAAAAATGCAGAAAGTAAAGAACACAAGTATTTTTACGTAAAAAATACCCGGCTCAAAAGGTGAAAAAACCACGACCTACTACTCAGTAGAATTTTTTTCCAACACTTCACTAAATCACTGAGCCAAAATAGCATTTACAAAACTCTTTGTAAACCTACGGATTACCTCTAATCCCGTTGTAAAA
The DNA here is from genome assembly GCA_026770625.1 of Nicotiana glauca. Taxonomy (NCBI): domain Eukaryota; kingdom Viridiplantae; phylum Streptophyta; class Magnoliopsida; order Solanales; family Solanaceae; genus Nicotiana; species Nicotiana glauca. Next base: position 263,355 of record MU770022.1, on the reverse strand, counting down.
ACCAGCCTCTAATTGTTGCGACAACTTCAAGTTAACTCTAACTTGAATACTCAAAGTACCTATTACAATTGCTTCTAGATAAAGCTAAAAGGTACAATATGAAAACACCTACCACAATTGAACTAGAATAAAAGACAGATACAAGGAACTAATTCTTCTAACTGGTTCATGTAGCTTTAGGTTTGCATACTTGAATCACACACGAACTGCTTGCAAAATTGCCTTGCTATTTTGCTCTCAATTCACGTTTAACTTCTGCGTTTGTGCAATACTTGTAAAGTGAGAACATCCTACAATTTATAGAGGTAGTAAATGAAGAAATAATTACAGTTTTAATGCTACTCTGCCTTGGAGGAAGAGTTCTAGTTGATTTCAACTTCTAACTCCTTTCCTATCTTGGATAGTATTCTCTTTGATTAAGGAATCCTTCTCCTTATTAATTATGCAACCTTTTCGACCAGGAGACATCAATTATACCAATTTAAGCTTATCTCCTTCACGTGCATCCGACATGCTCGAATCTGCCCGTTTTTATGAACTTGAGAGATGGACCTAGAGGGGGATGGACCTGGTTCATGCATGAGCTTCCTTTGTCAATCTTCAAAACAAACCTTTACTTGGGCCAATAAATTTCCCCTTTTTGATGATGACAAACTCTGTGCTTTTTCATAAGCTTAGGCTCTCTTTCAACTCAGCTCAACATCAACACAATGTTAGAAATATTTTTCCTTTTTATCACTTATCATCAAGGACCATGTTCAATAGGTTATAAACATCACTGTTCAAAGCTAAACATCACTTGTTTAACTTGTTTAAAGAACAACCTTTTTTCCCCTCTTGGCATCATAAAAAAGTTGCATAAAAAATGTGAGATAACTAGATTTTAAAACTTACTCATGGCCACTTGGGCTACTTCAAATGCACTATGGATTAATTATCATAGATCAAGCTAATAATTTTAACCATCAAAGAAATATAAACAAATAGTTAGAGCAAAAATAGTGAATTTCATTTATGATTGATAAGATTCTACTACAAAGCATAAAAAGAAATAAAAATACTGAAAAGATGAACAAAAGAAACAAACAGTCCTGAACTGGGTCACTGGTTAATCTATACTAGGCTAGGAGGCTTAAGGCTGTGAAGAACTAGGTGCTTGGTTTTTGACTTGGAGGAGTTTCAGCATATCTTGAAGAATGCCATCATTCTTCTTGTTTTCTCTTGTCAGCTCAGTTCTGAGAGCATCTCTCTCAGTCTCCACCTCAACCAACTTCTTCTTCAGCCTTTCAATCTCAACATCCTTAGCCCTACTTTCTTGCTCCAAGGCTATGACCTTGCTATTCACTAGTACCTTTTGGATGAGCCAGGTTCTTTAGGAATGACATTGACTTCATAATCGCAAGCAAGCAGAGTATTAATCCCAAAATGATCCTTGCTTGTACTAACCTCCCACTTCTTCATAGTACCTCTAAATGTGCAAGCATAGTTGCTAGAATAAACCCATAGGGAGTGGTATAAGTCTTGAAGTCTTTTATAACTCTATCAGTAGGTCCGTGAGGGTTTCATGTTCAGATGGAACATGTTGATCTATATTTTTTCCAAATTGAACCAACCCCTCAGCAGCTTTGCCAGACCCACTTCCCCTGTTTTGCTCACACTCTCTTCTATTTCAGTAAATTCCTCTCCCCAAACAATTATTGCACCCGTTTCTTTTGTTAGACCAACAGGAGTGGGTGAAGAATCAACCACTCTTTTACCCTTTTCACTCACAGCGCTCCTAGCACCCTTGCTCTCTTTTTCTTTCCCCTTTTTATTTTTACCACCAACTTCTCCAGATTTTGTAGTCTTAACACCTGCTATAGATCCTACCAGTACAAATTTATTCTCCTTATTTGCAGCAACTTCAGAAATGATCTCAAGAGTAACTTTAGAATCAGAAGATACTTGTTCAGTTTCGGAAGAACTACTTTCTTCCCCCTTAGTAGCAGACTTAAATGAATCTTCAGATTTTTGGGATTCTTCTTCCCTACCTGCTTTCAATACTTGTTTATTTTCTTGATATGCTCTCCTTCGACGATAATATTACGAGCCACATCTTTACTCTATTTTTCTTAGAGATTGGCATGGTTGAAGGAGTGGTAGAAGGTGTGGAAGTGGTTTCCTATGGTGATGATAAAGGATTTTCAGAGGTGTTCGACATATCTAGGCTATGGTATGGAAGAAAAGAGAATTAGATTGTGTTTGGAAGATGAAAGAAGAATGAGAGTTTTTGACGGCTTGAGAGAGATGAAGTAAGGAATACACTAAAGCTGATCAATATACAGAGGAATAATTAGTGGGGTAACGACAACTTTTCAGACTCTTAGAAGTCTAATCAAACTGAATTTCAGTTTTGAAGAGACGTTGGAGTGTATCCCTAGAATCTAGGTACTTCTATTCGGTCGAGACTCTTTTGAACAGAACTAGTTGACTTGTAACAGAGAAGTCCAAAAGGAGTTTGGAATTAGGTAGGACTCTGCTAATGATCCAAATATAATTATTTCAAATTATTCAGAGTGTAAACATACCTATTTATCTTGATGAACCAGATTCTTTATAGAAAATTTGCTTGTGTAAGTCTAAATTTGCCAAAATAGAGAAAATATCATTAGAGATTAATGAGTCATTTTAGCACATGACACTAGGGGTGGACATCAGTCGGTTATTATGAAAGTACGGTTTGGTTTATCGGTTTCGGTTTTGTAATTTTAATAACCAAATCAAACCAAAGTATTTACGGTTCGGTGTGGTTTTTTCAAATTTCAGTTTAATTTTTTGCGGTTTAATTTTTCGGTTATTAACGGTTTAAGATTTTTATATCTAATGCAGACTACTTATGTAACTGAATATAATAGACGTGCCACTGATTCTAAGAATTGCAGAGATTATAATAGACGTGCCACTGCCCACTGACTGATTTTTTAAAAATCAGAAAGTTTTATTCTAAATCGGAAAATCAGAAAATTCCATGCTAAAATTAAATTTCTATGCTAAAATTAATCATATCGATGTAAGTAATTACCAAAATACAAAACAAACGCACCGCATTAAAATCAGCTCTGAACAAGTAATTAAATGTTTGTGAAAAGTGCAAGGGAAGTAAATGGCCGTTTAGAAAAGAACGATGTCAGAATCAAATCATTTGATTCAAATGGATAATGTAATACTAATTTATTTTAGCGTGAGGCTCCTTCTCAAGAGATAAACTTATTAAGATAAAGTATAGGGTGATTCTGTTAGACTTAGACACGTATTGTTAGAGGTGAGACTTACACACTTATTTTGAGCATACCTAAAATTTTGGTTTTTCGGATTAACTGAAAATCAAAACACCAAAATCGTAAACCGCACTGAAAAAACCAAAATCTAATAATTTAAAAATTGCAAACCGATCGAATAACCGATTAAACTGAAACAGAAAAACCAAAATTTACGGTTCCGTTGATTTTTTCGGTTCGATCGGTATTATGCCCACCCCTATATGGAACATGAGTATACTGTTGAAAGTATGAGACTAATCAAGATTTAATCTAATTATATACAAAATTTACAGACATTCTAACCAATAAATTTTTTCTCATTTAACTTTGAACTGGTCCTTTTAGACGATCTTAATCATCCTTAATTCCAAAATGTTCCTCTTAAAGTGATCTCTATATAAGGATTTTGTTTTTGAAGACCCATTTTGTGCCAATTACTGATATGTCCTTGGGTCTTGGTACTAGACGCCAAACTCGACTCCTTTCGAATTGGTTGAGTTCATCTTGTATTGCATTTACCCACTCTATATCCTACAAAGCCTCAGCAACGTCTTAGGTTCAACAAGAGATAACAAATCATAAAAAGCACAAAGATTCTTTAATAAAGATCTGGTTTTGATTCCAGAGGCTGGGTGAGTGATTATATTCTCAATGGGATGAGAACTTTGATACTTGTAAGATTTCACAACCAACTGGTTTCCCCTTGATGTTCTTTCAATGCTTTGTTGCTGTGGAACATGTTTATGGACAAGTTCCATCGAGGTTTGAGATTCAGTTCCTCTTTATTCAGTCCCCCTTGTCAGGTTGCCCTGAGTAGAAGAACCTGTTCTATCACTTGTTCCTTCTTCTGGTGCAACTTCAGTCTGGGCTGTGATTTCATTTAAATTTCTTACCAGCCCAATTGCTTTATCTTCATGTTCATGTCTCTTAGAAAGAATGTTAGCTTCACCAAAAACCACATGTATACTTTCTTCTACACACATAGTTCTTTTATTATAGATCTTACAAGCTTTACTATGTGGAGAATACCCCAGAAATACTCCTTCATCACTTCTGGGATCAAACTTACCTAGGGAGTCTTTGCCATTATTGTGCACAAAGCACTTGCGTCCAAATGCCCTAAGATGAGATATATTTGGCTTTCTCCCTTTAAGTAACTCATAGGAAGTTTTCTCAATAAGAGGTCTGGTCATGAACCTATTTATGATGAAACATGCAGTGTTCACAACTTCTGCACAGAAACTATGAGGCAGTTTACTAGAAAGAACCATAGTCCTAGCCATTTCTTCCAATGTCCTATTCTTTCTTTCAACTACACCATTTTGTTATGGAGTCCTAGGTGCAGAAAAGTATGATCTATGCCATACACATCACAAAATTTAGCAAATTTAGCATTTTCAAATTCAGTACTATGATAAGACCTAATTGATGTAAGTTGATTACCTAGTTGTTTTTGAGTTTTTCTAACAAAGGAAGTGAACATGTCAAATGCTTCATTTTTAGATGTCAGAAACAGTGTCCAAGTAAACCTAGAGTAATCATAACAAGCACCATAACATATCTCTTACCACCTCTGCTCAGAGTTCTCATTGGTCCACAAAGATCCATATGGACCAGTTCCATCGTTCTAGTAGTACTTACCATTTTCTTACTTTTGAAAGAGGATCTTACCTTCTTTCCCCTTTCACAAGCCTCACAAACTTTTTTTTCCTTGAACTTAATGTTAGGTAGTCCTATTACCAAATCCTTGGAGACTAGTTTGTTGAGTTGACTTAGACTGGTATGTCCAAGTCTTTCGTGCCAAAGGAGGGGATCATTATCAATCGCATTTAAGCAAGTGAGTTTATTTTCTGATAGTGTGTACATATCTACAATGTAGATATTATTTACTCTTTTTCCATGCGAAACAATCCTGTCAGTGGTAAGATTTGTCATAAAACATTTGGTAGAGGTGAATGCTACCAAGTTACCTTTATCACAAAATTGTGATACACTGATTAGGCTGTATTTTAGGGCATATATCAAGTAGACATTCTCAATAGAGTGAGAATCAGTCTTACCTTCCTTTCCAACCCCAATGATCTCACATATCTTCCCATTTCCAAAAGAGACATTACCTCCTTTGCGGTCCTCAAGTGAAAAGAACTGGTTCTTGCTACATGTCATATGCTTTGAGCAGCCACTATCCATGTACCACATTTGGCTGCTTCCCTTCATTTTGACCCATAAAAGAAAATCAGGAGTTAGTCTTAGGAAATCAAACTAGTTTGGGTCCCTTTCTATAGGCAAAAGAGCAAATCAAAATTTTTTTGGCCCATCCTGGCAGCCTACTTTTCCATTGAACAAATATTTTATTCTTTTGACTAGCCTTTTCTTTTGTATTACATTCACTTTTGTAGTGACCAGTCTTACCATAGTGTGTGCATATTCTGTTCTCAGGAAGTGTGAAATACTTTCTTTTGGGATCCCACTTAGGTACGAGGTCCCGTAGCTGAGTCCTCTCTTATTTCTACTATGGTATTCATGTAGCCATGAAAGTGCATCGGATGGCCTATTCCATTTATAGTATCTGTTTAGATTGTGCTTAACCTTGCTTAGATCCTCCTTAAGGACTCTTATCTGCTCATCTCTTTTGTATAATTCGTCTTTTATTTTTCCTAGGTTTTCTTCTAATGTGAGTTATGTGTGATCAACTTTCTTTTTACCTGTTCCTAATTTCAGTTTTAGATTTTCGGATCTTAGCTCTAGGACAGTGGTGTCAAGTTCATGAACCTGGTTCTTTATCTCCGTATTTTTACTATCACTTTCACTAGCCCTAAGTTTCAGATTCTTGCACTTAGCTTTCAAAATCACACACTCCTTAGACAACTATTCCTTTTCATTGTTTAGATCCTCAGATTCATCAATGAAATCTAGGAGTAACTCAGTTGGCCTTTCTTTAGACAAAAATTTAATCTTGTCTTTGAGATGAATTATACTTGTGAGCACGTGATTTTTTCCTCACATGAATTACTCCCACAAAATCAAAACAAAAATTGTTTGTTTTATTGTGTGCATTTCGTGAATTTTTTCGTGATATTTTTAGTAAGTGTTTGTGTTTATGCGTGCATTTTATTTGTTTAAATTAATGAAAATACAAAAATATGTTACATTTGCATTTAGAATTCAATTCTACATTTAGGAGTAATTAAAGTTTGTTTTACAAAAAATGGAAAAATCACAAAAATACGTACTTTGCATTTTTAGCATTTAATGTCAAATTGTGAGATTCTATTTTTCAATTGGTATTTAATTGTGTGATAATTATTATTAGGAGTTAATTAGCATTTTAGTTAATTTTTGATTTTTATCATTTAAGTTAGAATTTTGGTTTTTGTTAATTAGAAATTAAGGAAATGAAAAATGGAGAAGAAAATCGGATTGGGCCACTTGAATTAAAAGGGAAACCAGGCCCAATAGCACCAAAATAGACCAATCCAAACACCCCTTACCTGGTCCAAATGATCAGGCTGCATAGACGTCCAAACGACGTCGTTTCTGTCACGCCCAATCTGGACCGTTGATCTCAATTCAATCAATGGTCCAGTCTGCCCCTAACATCAAAGAAACGACACCGTTTTAAGTCAGTTTATCTCAACCGTTTATTTTATTTGATCAAACGATCACCAACCTTCCTTGCAACCCGACTCTGACCCGTTAAAAAAACCGACCCAGTCTCCCACTTAAAGAAACGACATAGTTTCTATTAAGTAGCCAATCCAGGCCGTTGATCTTAATTGATCTAACGGTCTGGATTCATTCCCCCATCTAGTATATATCTTCCCCAACGCACCCATCCCCCCTAAGCCAAACCCCCTCTGTCTCTAACGTTTAGAGACGACCCCAAACAACCACCGCCTCACACCACCGTCCTTCGCCGATCGAAAATCACCTACGGCGGCGGACGGTGGCCAAACCTCCCCAAAATTACACCACTTATGCACCATGACCTCCCTTTCCAACCCTCCTACCACCTTTCCTCAAATCCCACCCCAACTTGTCGAATGATCGAAACAGTACCCGCATCTCCGCCGTGACCGGTGGCATCACCTCCGATGGCCACCAAATTTACACCCTAGGTTCCCCTCACCTTCCTCATCCCAAATCCAAACTCCCTTTCCCTCGAATGTTACTGGAACTCGTTGAATATCAATTTAAGTCCAAGAACCCTAGCGCCGCCACAAGATCCCTTGGTGGCGACGCCAACCCTAAATCTTCCCCAAGTCACGCCCTGTGACTATTTGACTTCCCTCGTCCCCAAATCACCCCTAGTTTCCTTCGAATCAAGCCAGAATTGGTCAAATTTTAATTCAACTGATTGAACGAGCCTAGAAGAAACAAAATAATTTGAGGTCACAACTGACCTTAGTCAAGTGTTCTTAGTAAAGAATACTCGATTAAGGTCCATTTTTGCCTCAAAAGTTCGAGCCTGAGTTTGTATGGTTTCCGATTTTCTGAGGTATTTTTCCTTTCCTGTTTGTTCCATTTTGTGTTTGTTTATATTTTTTTATTTTTTAGTTTAATTTTATTGATTTTTTAATTTTTTTCCCGATTATTCTGTCCATCTTCAATCAGACCTTTTATTTGGTCGAATTTGTTTCTTTTATTGTTACATACATATTATAGCCTGTGTGATTAATTGAATAAGGTCATCGATTAGTTAAGTTTTATTATAGCTCCCTGTTTCTGTCAAATGCCACTAAAATCACCTTCCTGTACATGTTAATTTTAGTTTAGTGTATAATTGGCTCGTGGTTTGATAATTTAGATTCATTGTGTTAGTTAATTAGCTATGGAGTCGTTTGGGGTTGTTTAGAATGTTAATTAGTTAATTCCAATTCCATAAACTTCAACTGGTAATTCAAATTTCTGGAACTGATTTGAATTGTTTTAAGGATCTCTGTTGAGCCCTGTTTGGATTTGCAATGGGTCAATTTGACCCAAGTTAATCCGGCAGATTAATTTCAGGGGTATTAACAGGGATTTTAAGGGGTAATTATCAGAAGCTTAGAGGTCAACATAGATATCATAAGATAATACAATAATTGAAGTAGTGGAATTACAATAATACTGATAATAAGGGCTGCTAGTTGATAGTGGTGCACTAGTTGATTAAAATAAAAGCACTAGGATAATGGTTTAATAACAATTAAAAGATAATCTGATGGTGGATTTGCAATGATTTGTGCACTAACTGGATGTCCACTTAAGGGCTGGAAATCAGTAGGAAAAGGGGACAGAGATTCATATTGAAAGCGGTCAGAATTGAAGAGAAGTTTTAAAGAGTTAAAGAGTTCAAAGCTTAAAAAAAAAGACAGAGTGTTGAGAGTTTGGGAATAGTTCTAAAAGCCTTGAAAGAGAGTTTGAAGAGTTCTTAGACAACATTTTGAGAATTCTTAAGAGTAATTTTTTATCAGTTCAGAGAGAGGTCAAAAGCTGTTAAGCATTTCAATTTTGGAGAGTGAGGAAAGGTCATTGTTACATTAAAAAGAAAAGCTGGTTGTTTGCATTTTAGTCCCTGTGTTTTTAGACTTGATTTTTGGTATAAATTTGGGGCTGTTCTATCGAGCCTGTTTGGTTTTCTTTAAATTTTTTTGGGCTTCGAAATTGGTTTGAATTGCTGCTGTTGGGTTGCGGTTGTATTGCTGTGTTACCTACTGTTGCTGACCTCCCTTCTCCTGTTGTAATTCCATTTTCAGGTACACATATTTGACCTCACAACTGATGTACATTTCCATTGAAATGAAATGAAGTGGTGTTTCGAGTCTATGCTCATTATGAATGCTTGAAGATACAATTAGTTATAAATGTATAGCTTTTGATTTCAGTGCATGTAAATTGTTTAAATCTGGACTGTTTAGCCTAATAGATTAATGATAGTCACTCATTTTGATATAGTATGATTTTGATCGTGTAGTTTAACTTTTGAAATCAGAATTAGTTTGAATCCGTGATTGATTGTGAGATTAGCACATGATGTCCAATGTTAATTATGAGTTCAAGCTGAAGTAACGTTTTAAATAACTTTGTGTTGTAGTAGATGATATTATTAATTTCACATTTTTGCAAGTAAGTAGCCTGTTGTGATAATTCAAATATGATTACTCCATTTTGTGTTGTATTGTCCTTATTTTCAATTGTCTTTCACTTAGTAGTGTCAAAGAATTCACCAGCATTAAACGAGTAAAATAATCTAATTTTTAATTTCAATGATCAATGTCCATTAATGTGAATATGCAGTAAGTTGATTTTAATTTCAGTAAAATTTTAAACTGAATGGGCTGGAATTTGATTTTCACAGGCAGGGCTAAACAACCCATCTCAATAGTAGAGTCTCAGGACTTTAACAGATGGCCCAGGTCTTATTTCAATCATGCACGCGTTTGGATCTGGGCCCAAATTTACAAGTGGCCTGTTCTCTATTTGTATAATAGGCCTGAACTGGTTAAAAGTATAATGGTTTCCAAACAATATTAATTAATTAGAAATAGTGGTAATTAATTCACAAATATTAAAATTGGGTTTCGAATTAGGTAGCAGGTTCAAGCTAGAAGGGTCTTCCCTTTTGTTTGAATTTGGACTTGAATTCGGGGCTCAAATTTATAAATGTGAATTAATTGGCCTTTTAGAGACAAATAATAAATAAAATTTTTTTTAGTATGCTTTAGGTCGGCTTTCTAATAATAAAAATGAGACGAGCTTCGCCGAACCGAAACACAAATTGCGGGGCCCTCATATATGTATATATATTAAAATACTTAGTTTTCGGGAAGGGTTGTTTAATGAATTTCACGGCTTTCCCCCAAATAATAAGGCGTTACTCTCTTTAGGTGCGTCTTTAATAGTTTTACCTTCCTAAATTCGGGTGTGCATTTCATGCGACCCAAATCCAAATCCCAAAACGTTGAATAAACTGTGTCGAGGATCCGGGTGCATTTCATGTGACGTGATCCAAAAACATATTTTAAACGACGTTCAATTTTCCTTGAAATTAATTAAAAGCGGTTAAAGTTTAAAATTTACATATAAGTTAAAGCATGTTTTAAAAATTAGATAAATAAGCCGAATATGACAGTTGAGTGACCGTGCTAAAACCACGGAACTCGGGAATGCCTAACACCTTCTTCCGGTTCAACAAAATTCCTTACTTAGATTTCTGGTTCACAGACTGTAATATGGAGTCAACTTTTTCTTCGATTCAGGATACAAGCCGGTGACTTGGGATACCATAAATCTCCCAAGTGGCGACTCTGAATCTCTTAATAAACGAATCCCGTTTTGATTGTCCTTTAATTGGAAAAACTCCCTTTACTACACCCTTCGCGGGGTGCGGTAGCGTAAAAAGGAGGTGTGACAATACTTACCTCATATTCCTCATCGGTTTCTCCAATTTCCATAAGTGCTTGTTCATCTCCATCTTCATCCTCTGAGTCCTCATCTAAGCTTTCTCCCAGGCAAAAACCATAGCCTTTGTTGATCCTTTGTTATTCTTGTTTTGAACATGTTCCTTCTTCCTGTTCCTTCGTTAAGATCTTTCCTTCTTCCATTCAATTTCCCATTGAGGGCAGTTTTTGATATGATGATCAATTTTCCCACACTTTTAACACCCCTCATTGGTTTATTTTTCAGGAATCCTTGATTTTATGTAGCTTCCACTTCTTGATGGACCCTTTCCTCTCATTAGGTACTTCTTGAAGTCCTTTGTGATCATGGTCATTTCATCCTCCTCTAGTCCTCTAGATCGGCACCTTCAATAATTTTGAGTGCCAAGATCCTTTCCTTCTTGGGTGCATCTATCTTCATGGTTTGTCTTCTAAGTTCATAGGAAGTGATATTTCCAATTAGCTCATCCAACTTAAGAGTGGCAATGTTCTTTGTTTCCTGAATAACATTGATTTTGCTTTCCCAAGAGACTGGAAGAACCTTTGTCAAAATCTTCTCAACGTTGTCTTCTTCAAGAATAACCCTTCCAAGAAACTAAGTTCATTTGTCAATGTGGTGAACCTTGTATACATCTTCTGGATGGTTTCCTCTTCCTTCATGGTGAAATTCTTATATTGATAATATAAAAGTATTCCTCTGGACCTCTTCACTTGAGGTGTTCTTTCATGATCCACTTGAAAAGTGTCCCAGATTTTCTTAGCAGCGGTATAACTTTGAATTCTACTATACTCGTCTGGACCAAGTCCGCACACAAGCCATTTCTTGGCCTTAGCATTCTTTTCCCATTTCCTCAAGTTCTCAGCATTGCACTCAACTCTTATTTTTGGCACATCTATTCCTTCAACATTCTTCTTCATGGTAGCCAGGGGACCATCAGTGACAATATCCCATAGCTCATAGTCTTCTCCGATGATGTAATCTCTCATCCTGTTTTTCACCAAGAGTAGTACTGGTCATTAAAGAGTGGAGGCCTATCAGTGGATTGTCCTTCCTAGTTTTCAGGTGATGCGCTCATCTTGATCTCTTCCTAAGGTGTTAGCCTCTTCAAGGATAACCTGCCCTAATAACAATTGATATTTTATACTTCAATACCACACAAGAGGGGGGGGGGGTGATTTGTGTGGTGTCCATTTTTTTTTGCTTAAACTGATTATGGAAGGACCTGGTTCTTCTATGTGTTCCTTATACTACTGTTGCGGAATAATAAATGCAGAAAGTAAAGAACACAAGTATTTGTACGTGGAAAATACCCGGCTCAAAAGGTAAAAAAACTACGACCTACTACTCAGTAGGATTTCCCCCAACACTTTACTAAATCATCGAGCCAAAACAATATTTACAAAACTCTTTGTAAACCTAGGGATTGCCTCTAATCCCATTGTAGCAATCAACTTCTAACTATTGCGACAAATTCAAGTTAACTCTAACTTGAATACTCAAAGTGCCTATTACAATTGCTTCTAGATAAAGCTGAAAGTTACAATATGAAAATACCTACTACAATTAAACTAGAATAAAAGACGGACACGTGGAACTAATTCTTCTATCTGGTTCATATAGCTTTAGGTTTGCACACTTGAATCACACACGAACTACTTGAAAAATTGCCTTGCTATTTTGCTCTCAATTCACGTTTGACTTCTGCGTTTGTGCAACACTTGTAAAGTGAGAACTTCCTTCAATTTATAGAGTTAGTAGATGAAGAAATAACTAGAGTTCTAATGCTACTCTGTCTTGAAGGAAGAGTTCTAGTTGATTTCAACTTCTAACTCCTTCTCTATCTTGGATAGTGTTTTCTTTGATTAAGGAGTCATTCTCCTTATCAAATATGCAACCTTTTCGATCAGGAGATATCAATTATACCAATTTAAGATTATCTTCTTCACGTGCATCCCACATGCTCGAATCTGCCTGTTTTTATGAACCTGAGGGATGGACTTAGTTCATGCGTGAGCTTCCTTTGTCAATCTTCAAAACAAACCTTTACTTGGACCAACATTAGCTAATACCATTATAAATTTTATACCAAAATGGTGATATTAGCTATTTCATATATATAGGAGTTGGGATAAATAATCCAATGAAATATCCTAGAATTATAATCTCATGGGATATCCCATAACTGAAGCAAACTACCCCTTAAAGTTTCAATGTATTAAACGGATTTGATTTTGGTGATCATGGGATGGCTCCAATCTTGTGATAATAGTGTGAAGTTGTTATTTCAGTATAAAATTTCAATTGCCAGAAGGCTATATAGCCTATGGATAGGACTAGTTTTTTAATGTTCCGCACATTCAAAATCTTATCCAACACTTTTGTTGAAAGACTATTGTTCCTTGGAATTTAATATGTTAAAATGCCTTCCTAGACTTATAATCTAGTCCCATCAATTGAAATCATTTGCATAATAATGTGAGTTAGATTTTAACTTCGATTCTCTCTATCTTCTTTTCATTTCAGCTTTCTCGGTCTCCTATTACTGGAGTTCTTTTTATTTATAAATATGTAGAATGGAGTTAGAAGTTCTAGTCTAAGCATAACAAATTCATGCTGTCTAGACCTGTTTTTCCCGCCTTCGGAACCGTAATAGCGCCTAACGTTGTACTCACTAGACAAGAAAACGTTACAGAGTATTACACCGCTTTCCTTTATCCTTTTATAATTAAAGTTTAACAAAACTAAATCAGTAGAAATAAAAGCGAAAGAACATAATTTAACTGATGAACATAATTTAACTGATTACTCATATACTAATAACGAAAGCCGAAATAGGTACCGCCCAAAAACTGGTGTCACAACTCACGAACAATCTACGAATACTACATGTAATGGTTTGAAAGAAAATACATCTGCCCCGGAGAAAGTAAAACAAAAATGAAGTAAATATAGGAGGGGATATCAGGGCTTGCGGACGCCTGCAGGACTACCTTGGTGTTACATCCTATATTTTCGTACGTGAGCGTATGTCGTAAGCCAATTGATGTAAGCTCAGAAATGAGATCGTTTTTGAAAGTACATAACGTGAGTTCATCATGTTATCTTGGAGGTTACAAATGTTTAAGATCGTATATAACAAGTACCGAAAGGGTTGGAAATCTTAGACGCTAAACGAATTGAAGAAAATAAGTTTCGTCGAAAGTCGACAAATTTGGAATGTTATAACATATACTTTTGGGGTGAGACTAGGGTTATTAACATTATGAGAAGGCTAAGTTATGAGTTATTTTAGTCGTATGATAGTCGTGTGTTATGTTTTTAAGTCAAATCAAAAATGAAGATCTTTGAGTCTAGTTTCTAACTCATTAAACTGTTCATCGATATGACATTGGACTGGAGAGATATTTATATTTTTACGAGACTGCACAAGCAGCTCCCATGGGACCCGCAAAGTCGGTTTAAACTTTACCTTGTATTTAATTTATTTATATGTCGTTTTAACTTTTTTTTCTCATCCACAACAGTTACTAAACCCTCCTAAATGTTCTCCAAGTTTCCTCCATGATTCTTGGGTGAAAACCTAAGATTAAAACATGAATCTAACGCTAGAAATCCCATGGTGCTTGCTAGATCGTAGTTCTTCATCTTGTGGCTATTTTGGAGGGTTCTTCAAAGGTAAATGTCAGGACCCAAAATCCACTAAGGTTCGTGGTGGCGCCTGACACCGCTGTCAAGCAAGCCAAATAAAATACTTAATTAAATTCCAATTTTAACAATTTTTGAAAACCAAGATTTTCCTTCAATTTTTATGGTAAAAGACAAATCTGTGCAATGTAAATAAAAGAGTGTTTGGAAGTAAATTCAACATACCCAATTAATCATCCCATAACCCGATGTCACAAGTGCATGAGCAATTTCTAAGAAATAATATAATACAACAACTGTCCGGAATACAACATTGGACAGAAAATAAATATAGATAACTGGAAGAGATTCTGCTGACTGTGGGCCGTTTCGAGAAGTGCATCTCACCTAAGTCTCCGTATCAACCATGCTACTACGCCCAGTAGGCCACTAGAGTTATATATACCCGTGCGACAAAAATGCACAGAAGTGTAGTATGAGTATGAAAACAACGTGTACTCAATGAGTATCCCGTCTAATCTCGAAGAAGTAGAGACGAGATGGTTGACTTTGACATTTACTAGTGGTCCAATAATGATATATCAATAATATGTTAAATCGTGATTTTTTTATAAACATGATATAATTCGATAGGTTGAAGCAAATGAACAACTCTTCCTTTTATAGGAAATTTCCAAATTTCTTTTACATCATTTATACAATTATTCTCAAGCCGGGAAGAGGCTATAAAAACTTCAATAAGTTTAAAGGCAAGCAATATAAGCATGCGCAAATTCTGCCGAAGCGTACGACCTGTTCCAACAGAAAATAAACTGTGCACTGCCGAGGGTCGAACGACGTGAACCATATATGCATCTATATAATCTGCCGAGACGTTCAGCCCGTTCCAAAAATAAACACACAGACAGTCAATCAAGAAGTCCACATAGAGTAATTATCTAATGAAAACAAATCCTCTTTTATCCATTTAAGAAAAATAAAGTTTTATCTGTTTAGAAATTCATTTACCATTTCGATGTGATTTTGGCAGTTCAAGCTATCAATAGGTTCACAAATAATCCAAGTATAGCATGATTTTGGGTCCTAACTACCTAAACAATAACATAATAGTAGCTATGCACAGACTCTTGTCAATTCGTGCGTATGTAGCCCCCACAATTAGGAGCACATAATCAATTATTTCACATATGGGGACAATTCCCTCTTACAAGATTAGAAATGAGAATCAACTTGCTCCGAAAATCCATAACCGGCATTCCACGTTCTTCCGAAGACTCGAACTGATGAAAAAAGCTCCAAAGCTAGCCAATAATGATACCAATCCATTAATATATACTCAATTATTCATTACAACTCAATTTATAACAATTCCTAACCCCGATAGAAAAGTTGGCGAAAATGCCCTCAGGCCCATGTGCCCGGATTTCTAAAATTTTTGAAGAATAAGTTTACCCATAGCCTCATGAACTCAAATATATAATTTTCTCTTAATTCCATACCCAAAATCATGGTCGAAATTCAAGAATACTAATTTTCTAGGTTTTCCCTCAAACCCTTAATTTCTACCAATTTACATGCTAAAATCCATACAAAATCAATATATTTAACTTAAGATAGGCGGGGTTAGCTTACGTTATCGTTGATGATGAAAACCCCCACTTGAAGATATCCAAAATTGCCCATACCAAGAGAAAATGAGAGAAAAATGGCCAAATCTTGAATTTAAAACAACCCTCTACCTCCAGATCTTTCCGCACCTGCGGTCCTATGACCGCTTTTGCGGTTCTGCAGGTGCAGTTCAAATACCGCTTCTGCGGTTCCTCACCAGGCCACCCTTTTCCACTTCTGCACCTTCTCCACCGCAGGTGCGGTCCCGCATCTGCGGCCCCTCCACTGACAGCCCAAAACTGCATCGCGGTTCAATTCCTCGCTTCTGCGGTGAACCCTCCACAGAAGCGGTTATACCAACAACCAGACCTCTTCAGCTATCCAAAATTCCAAATTTCGATCCGTTAATCACCCAGAATCCATTCGAGGCCACCGGGACCCCAACCAATCATACCAATCAGTCCTAAAACATATTATGGACTTGCTTGAGGCCTCAAATCATATCAAACAATGTTAAAACCACGAATCGACCTCAAATCCAAGCTTTATGAACTTTAGAATTTCAAACTTCTATTTTCGATGTTAAAACCTATCAAATCACGTCCGATTAACTTTAAATTTTGCATGCAAGTCATATTCAATATTACAGACCTACTCCAACTTTCGGAATCGAATTCCCACCCCGATATCAAAAAGTCCACTTCCGGTCAAACTTCTCAAAAACCTTCAAATTTCTATCTTTAGCCAAATGACTCCAAAATGACCTACTGACCTCCGAATTCACTTCTGATCACGCTCCCAACTCCAGAATCATCATACAAAGCTATTCACAGACTCGAAATCCCAAACGAACATCGATAACACCGAAATGCACTTCAAGCCAAAGTTATGAAATTTCTTCTAAAATACTAACTTCCACAATAGGCGCCAAAACGCTCCCGGGTTATCCAAAACCCGAACCAGGCATACGCCCAAGTCCGAAATCATCATACGAACCTGATGGAACCTTCAGATCCCGATTCTGAGGTCATTTACTTAAAAATCCAACCCTAGTTAATTCTTACAACTTAAAGCTCCTGAAATGAGAATTCTGTTTCCGAATCAACTCCGAATTTCCCAAAATTCAATTTCGACCACGCGTACAAGTCATATTTCCTGAAATGAAGCTGCTCATGGCCTCAAGCTGCTGAATGACACGCTAGGGCTCAAAACAACCGGCCGTATCGTTATATTCTCTCACACTTAAATATACATTCGTCCTCGAACGTGCTAAGAACTGCGCTGGAGTAGTCTGAAATCACTGTTTGACACCTCATGCACCTTCCCGTGCTACCACAACTCAGTTGAGCTCATTAGCTCGATCAATTCTGAAGATATTTCCTTTTATTCAAGCAGATAAGCCTTAGAGCCTAATTTCAACATTCGGAATTCTATGCCCGACCTGTTTCCAACATATACTCACCGTATCAATAACTACACGTAGCCCCATAACATGACTGCATACCTTAGCTGGATTCACAACTTACACCACTTTACTCATAGGACCACAATAACATTCTCTGATCAATTTAATCAAAATTCTACGAATCTGATGCTCCCATTGTACCTCTTGCGCTACATAGGTCTTGCTCTAATTCTTCCAATACCGCCATGACGGAAGAGATGTGTAGAAATTCATAATCGACTGCCGTATCAACAAATCATTAGGTCTATACTCCTGACAAGAACCATCACCTCATTCTGAACCAAATAATGGTCTTAGCTCCTTAATATACTTCATATAGTCAGATTGCACTGATCCTAAATCCAATGATCTCGTCTCACCTAGTACGAAATGCTCAGGAAATAAACCACCCGGACATAATCAAAAGTCTCATGTGACGCCACAATTTGCTAATAGGCTACCAATTCGAGCGCGATACAAAAGGAAAACAAACTTTGAAAAGGACGTTCAATTACCCTGCTCGCGAATCATACATGCGACGCGGTTAACATACTAATATGAGCTTCCTCAGAAAATAGGAAACAAAACACATGAACATAGATATGGGGAACTGTACTGAACATCACACTATTGCGGTGCGCAACCAGATCCAAACAGCATAACCATGGCGACATGCCACCCGATCCATACAACATAACCATGGCGGCGTGCCACCCGATCCAAATAACATACCCATGGCAGCGTGCTACCCGATCCAACTAACATACCCATGGCGGCGTGCAGAATGTCTAAAACAACAGTACGAAAGGAAAGGCTAACTGCTAAAGCTAGAATAAGATAGAGACTCCTGGTCTGCAGACGCGGAAGATATACCTCGAAGTCTATGCTAGATATCTGTGCCTCGAGGATGATACGCCTGGCTAGTGCTACCTGGATCTGCACATGAAAAACATGCGCATAAGGGGCATGAGTACACCACAACGGTACTCAGTAAGTGCCAAGCCTAACCTCGGTTGGGTAGTGGCGAGAAAGGTCAGGGCCTTACTGAGAATAAACATAATATTAATAAGTCTTGCAACAACATGAAATAAACAGAAATAATGAGTACATCTATGAAGTAAGGCAGGTTATATAAGGCAACAATTAACACTTAGAGAATAGGATAACATGGAGTAAAACAGCTCAATGTCCATACCAAAAATGAGGATCTCCCAGGATACCGTCTTGTAGTCCCTTTCATCAACTATCTAAGGAGCTCCCGGGATACTGTCCTGTAGTCCAGCTGTCAAAGTGCAGGGGGAATCTACCTGGAATTTAACCCGTAGTCCCAAAGTAAAGGTGCAGGGGGATCTACTGAGAATCTAACCCGTAGTCCCAAAGTAAACAAACAAGGGGGGGGGGGGAGCTACCAGAATCCCACATCCGTAGTCCCAATATAAATGCGCAGTCACAATAAGAAGATATCCAGAATGAAGTTCAAAGATACAAGGAAACACGTGGTTCAAGACTAACATGCTTCACGTATTACAAACAAAGAAACTTGAGCAAATAGACAATTTGGACCAACTAAACATGCATTTCTAACTAACACAGGCTATAATTGCAAATGGAATAAAACAAATAAGAAAGAAACTCAGTCTAAATATTTAAAGTAAAACAAGGTTTTCATCAATTAGCTCAAGTACGCGCTCGTCACCTCACATACAAGGCCTTCAATTATCAAATATCATATCGTAAAGGGAAAGGTCCCACTCACAAGGTTAGACAAGCCACTTACCTCAAACTGACTCCAAAATAAACTCGAAACCACACGTTTGCCACGAGTATACGACTTCAAATGCCCAAATCTATTCAATTCAATTACATACCATAAATAACTTCTCAAGCAACTGATTATACTAGTTAATTTAAAGCTAAGACGTAAAATTTGGTAAAATGACCAAAATACCCTGTAGGCCAACACCTCGGAATCGAATAAATTTTACATTTTCAGAACCCTAGTACTCTCAGGAGTCTAACCATATAAAAATCTCTCAAATCGGAGGTCAAACACCTACTCAAAACTCAATAATTTGGTCTATGAAGTTTTACCCATTTTTTATTCAAAAATCCGAAATTAAGGAGGAATTCGTGATTAGATTAGTGAGTTTTAAGAATAAGAGAGTAGAGAATCGTTACCCAGTCGTTGCCCTCGAAGATCCCTCGAAATTTCTCCCAAATCCGAGCTCCCAACCTTGTGTTTTGATAAAAATGGCTAACCCTCGGTTTTGAATTGTTTATAACTGTCCAGTCATTTAATGCATCGCGAATGCGGAAATAGGCTCGCATTCGCGAAGAAGAAAAAATGAAGGCTGTAAAATTGCCCTTCACGAACGCGTGGAGTGGTACGCGCGAAGTCCTGGACTGGCAGTGCTACATGAATACGACAAGAGTCACGCGAACGCGTTGAAGAAATTTGTCCTCATCCCAGATTACACTACGCGAACGCGTGGAGGAGCACGCGAACGCGAAGAAGAAGAAGGTCAGAGCTACGCGAATGCAATAGGAGTGTCGCGAACATGAAGAAGGAATTGGACCTGCAACTTTTGAAGGATTTTCTGCAACTTTTCACAACTCCAAAATGCTCCGTTGAGCACCCGAAACACACCCAAGGCCCCCGGGACCTCAACCAAACCTACGGACATATCCTATAACATCATTCAAACTTGTACCAACCCTTAAACCACCTAAAACAACATCGAAAACTCGAATTAACCAATGATTTAAGCCTAAGAACTTTAAAATTTATCAAAACACGCATTCGATCAAAAACCTAACCAAACCTCGTCCGAATGACCTAAAATTCTACACACACATCCCAAATGACATGACGGAGCTACTGCAACTTCCAGAATTCCATTCCGACCCTCAGATAAAAATTTCACTATCCGACCGGAAACTTCAAAAATTCAAACTTTGGTATTTCAAGCCTAAATCAACTACGGACCTCCAAAACACATTCCGAATACGCTCCTAACCCCGAAATCACCTAACAGAGCTAACGAAACCATCTGATTTCCATTCCGAAGCTATCTTCACACTATTCTGACTACAAGAACCTTTCCAACACTTAAGCTCTCATTTAGGGACTAAGTGTACCAAAACTCTCTGAAACCCAACACCGAACGTCGAGGAAAACTAAATTAGCAGAAATGAATTAAGGGGAAGCAATTAATAGGGGATCGTGGCGTTAATTCTTAAGAAGACCGGCCGAATCATCACATCCTCCTTCACTTAAACATTTGTTCGTCCTTGAACGAGCATAAAGACATACATGAAGTAGTGAAAAGATGAGGGTAACTGCTGTGCATATCCTACTCGGTCTCCTATGTCGCATCCTCGGCCGGCTGACCCCGCCACTGAACCTTTACTTAAGCAATGTTCTTTGACCTCAACTTTCTGATATGCCTGTCCAATATAGCCACTGGCTCCTCAACATAGGATATATCTTAGTCCAACTGGATTGAAATGAAATCCAACACGTGCGACGGGTCACCGTGATATCTCCGGAGCATCGAAACATAAAATACCAGAATAACTCCTGCCAAGCTGGGAGGTAAGGCAAGCTCATAAGAAACCTCCCCAACGTGCCTCAATACCTCAAAAGGGACAATAGATCTCAGACTCAACATCCCTTTCTTCCCAAATCTCATAACGCCCTTCATAGGAGAAACCCGAAGCAGAACCCGCTCTCCAACCATATACGAAACATTACGAACCTTTTCTTTTGTCTGGACTAGGCTGTACGGAGTCTATCCTGAATCTCCAATGCATCCTGAACCAACTCTTTGCCCAATAGCCTGGCCTCACCCAGCTCAAACTAACCCACCGGAGATCTACACCTCCTACCATATAAAGCCTCATAGGGCGCCATCTGAATACTGGACTGATAACTGTTGGTGTAAGCAAACTCCGCCAATGGAAAGAATTGATCCCAAGGCCCTCCAAACTCAATCACACACGCATGGAGCATATCCTCAAGAATCTAAATAGTGTGCTCGGGCTATCCGTATGTCTGGGGGTAAAATGTTGTGCTCAACTCCACCCGAGTACCTAGCTCCTGCTGCACGGCTCTCCAGAACCGCGATGTAAACTGAGTACCTCTGTCTGAAATAATAGAAACTGGAATACCATGCAGACGAATGATCTCCCGAATATAAATCTCCTCCAACCGCTCTGATGAATAAGTGGTACACACATGGATGAAATGAGTGGACTTGGTCAGCCGATTCAGAATAACCCAAATGGCATCAAACTTCTACAAGGTACGTGGGAGTCCCGATACAAAGTCCATGGTGATGCGCTCCCATTTCCACTCTAGAATCTCTATCTGTTGAAGCGACCCGCCCGGTCTCTGGTGCTCACACTTCACCTGCTGGCAGTTGAGGCATCTAGATACATACCAAACTATATCTTTCTTCATCCGTCTCCACCAATAGTGCTGCCTCAAGTCCTGATGCATCTTTGCGGCACCCAGATGGATGGAATACCGCGAACTGTGGGCCTCTGCTAAAATAAACTCTCGAAGCTCATCAACATTGGGCACACAAATCCGACCCTGCATCCTCAATACCCCATCATTGCCAATGATCACATCTCTGGCATCACCATACTGCACCTTGTTCTTAAGGACAAACAGATGAGGGTCATCATACTGCCGCTCCCTGATACGATCAAATAAAGAAGATCGGGAAACCACACAAGCTAGAACCCGACGGGGCTCCAAAAGATCCAATCTCACAAACTGGCTGGCTAAGGCCTGAACATCCATTGCTAAAGGCCTCTCTGAAGCTGGTAAATATGCGAAACTCCTCAAACTCTCCGCCCGGCAACTCAAGGCATCTGCCACCACATTGGCCTTGCCCGGGTGATACAGAATAGTAATATCATAGTCCTTCAGCAACTCTAACCACCTCCTCTAGCGCAAATTTAGGTCATTTTGCTTGAACAAGTGCTGCAAACTTTGGTGGTCAATATAGATCTCACAAGGCACACCGTACAAATAATGACGCCAGATCTTCAAGGAATAAACAATAACAGCTAACTCAAGGTCGTGGACTGGGTAATTCTTCTCACATATCTTCAACTGTCTGGACGTGTAGGCAATCAACCTACCATCCTGTATCAATACCGCTCCGAGGCCAACCCACGAGGCATCATAATAAACTGTATAAGACCCCAAACCAGTAGGCAATATCAAAATTGGGGCTATATTTAAAGCTGTCTTGAGCTTCTGAAAGCTCGCTCACACTCCTCTATCCACTGAAATGGGGTATCCTTCTGGGTCAATCTAGCTATAAGGGTCGCAATCGACGAAAATCCCTTCACAAAATGATGATAGTAGCCTGGCAAACCAAGGAAACTGCGAATCTCTGTAGCTGAGGACGACCTGGGCCAACTCTACACGACCTCTATCTTCTTAAGATCCACCCGAATGCCCTCACTCGATACCACGTGGCCTAAAATTCCACAGAACTCAACCAAAACTCACATTTTGAGAACTTTGCATATAATTTCTTCTCTCTCAGGGTCTGAAGCACGGTCCTCAGGTGCTGCTCATGATCTTCCCGACTAGGGGAATACACCAAAATATCATCAATAAAAACAATAACAAACGAGTCAAGTATGGTATGAACACACTGTGCATCAAATGCATAAAAGCTGCTGGGGCATTGGTCAGCCCAAATGACATAACAAGGAACTCATAATGACCATACCGAGTCCAGATGGTAGTCTTCGGGATATCTGGCTCCTAAATCTTTAACTAATGGTAACCTGAGTGCAAGTCAATCTTAGAAAACATATGTGCGCCCTAAAGCTGGTCGAATAAATCATCAATACAAGGAAAAGGATAATGGTTCTTCACTGTAACCTTGTTCAACTGGCGATAATCAATACACATACGCATAGAACCATCATTTTTCTTCACAAACAGACAGGAGCACCCCGCGGTGAAACACTGGGTCGAATAAAACCCTTATCAAGCAATTCCTACAATTGATCCTTCAACTCATTCAACTTAGGAGGAGCCATACGATACGGAGGAATAGAAATGGGTTGAGTGCCCGATAACAAATCAATGCCCAAATCAATGTCTCTATTGGGCGGCATGGAAACACATCGTGATAATCCCATACTACTGGGACTGAATCAACAGAAGGGGTATTATTACTGATATCTCTCACATAAGCTAAATACGCGGCACACCCTTCTCAACCATACGCTGAGCTTTAAAGAAAGAGATAACTCTACTGGGAGTGTGATCTGAAGTACCATTCCCCTCAACACGCGGAACAACTGGCATAGCCAGTATCACTGTCTTGGCGTGACAATCAAGAATAGCAAAATGGGGCGACAACCAGTCTACGCCCAAGATAATATCAAAATCAACCATACCGAGTAACAATAAATCTGCTATGGTCTCAAAACCACGAATAGTAACCAGACATGACCGATAAACGCGGTCCACAATAAGAGAATCCCCCACAGGAGTAGAAACATAAACAAGGGCACTCAAAGAATTTCGAGGTACACCCAAATGCGGAGCAAAGTAAGAAGACACATAAGAGTAAGTAGAGCCTAGATCGAATAGAACGATGCCTCTCTGTAACAAACTAGTATAATACCTGTAATGACTGAGTCGGAGGCAACAACCTCGGTACGAGCAGGAATAACATAATATCTGGCCTGGCCCCTCTCTCGAGGGTGAACTCTACCTCCCCGACCTCTGCCCCTAGCCGGCTGGGCAGATGGGGTAGCAGCTGGAGTTGTGATCATGACCTGAGAACTCTAAGGAGCACTGCTGTGGCTGGGCAGTCTGTGAAGATGCACCCCTACAAAGTTTGGGGCAGTCCCTAACCATATGGCGTGTATTACCACACTAGAAATAAGCCCTGGGAGGACGCGGTGGCTGTGACTGACTAGGGCCAGGTCTGCTGGACTGACCTCTGAAAGCACCCCACACAGGAGGCGCGCTAGAAACTGGAGGTGCATAGTAAGGCTCCTGAGGTATAGGCGGAGCTGGAGCACTGCTGACTACTGGAAGAGCTGAATGGACGGGGCGACCCACATAACCCTTGCCATAATGACCTGCTGCTGAGGTACGGGCACCAGAGTAGTGGCCCGACTATTAAGACCTCTTGGCCTCCCTCTCCTCTCGCTCCCTGGCGAGCATACCATCGATCTACCTACTGATAAGCAATGTCCATCTCCAACTCTCGAGCCATGGTAGATCTGATGGGTGGGATGAGACCCTCAATGAACCTGCAAACTCTCTCACGGACTGTAGCAACCAAGGCCGGTACATGCCTGGCCAACTTGGTATAGCGGATAGCATACTCTGCAACGGTCATCGCACCCTGGCACAAATGCTCATACTCTGGGCGCCATGCGTCCCTGAGAATCTGAGGGACAAACTCTCTCATGAACATATTTGAGAACTGGGTCCAGGTAAGTAAGGGAGCCTCGACTGGACTATCTATCTCATAAGTGTGCCACCAATCATAGGCGGCTCCCTGAAGCTGGAAGGCAGTGAAGGAAACCCCACTAGACTCGACTATGCCCATAGTGCAAAGAATACGGTGGCACTCCTCTAGAAATCCCAAGGCATCGTCTGGTGCTAATCCACTGAATACCGGGGGATCATACTTCTTGAACCTCTCAAGTCTCCGCTACTCGTCCTCTAAAGCAGCTGACCCGTCCTCAGGCTGAACTAGCACTGCAGGCGGTGCAGGAATAATCTCGAGAACCTGCTCAACATGCACTCGTTGCTCAGGAGTGTGGGTGGTGAGAGTCTGTGCTCCTCCCCCATCCTGGGATGTGGCTGCAACAAGGGGAAGCAACCCTGCCTAAGCCAAGGTGGTGTACATACTCATGAACTAAGCCAAAGTCTCCTGAAGAGATGGAGTAGTAGTGGCAATAGTAGGCATGCCAGGTGCCTGGGCTCCGGCTAGATCTGCTGGTGCTGCCTCGGCGGTAGCTCGCACATGTTCTCTGGCGGCACCACGTGCGTGTCCTCGACATCTGACAGCTGCAGTAGGGAGCGCGGGTGCCCGATCATCCTGTGTAGCGCGTGTCCTCGCCATCTGTGAGAGAATAGAAGACAGAAGTTTAGAATTTGTGATGTCAAAATATCGCACGACAAGGAAGCCAAATGAAGTGAAAATTTTCCTAACAGTTACATAGCCTATCGTAGATAAGTACAGATGTCTGTGTACCAATTAGCGAGACTCTAATAAATCGGCCCGTGTTCCGTGACTCCTATGAACCTAGAACTCTGATACCAACTTGTCACGACCCCAGTTCGCCCTCTGTGAACTTGTCGTCATGGCACCTAGTCCCTATGACTAGGTAAGCCTAACAGTGCGGAAATAACATAACTTGTGGAAACAATTCATTGAAACTGAACGAACTAGAAGGAAAACTGTATATAAATGCCGCTCGGCATATACAACTCAATAACGCGGAAGTCTACAATATCATCCCAAAACACGAAAACTCACGGGAAAACAAGCTAATGGAAGGCAATACACTGCTCTAACTCCAGAATGTCTAAAACAACAATACAAAAGGAAAAGCTAACTGCTAAAGATAGAATAAGATAGAGACTCCTGGTCTGCGGATGCGGCAGATGTACCTCGAAGTCTGCTAGATCTCTGTGCCTCGAGGATGATACACTTGGGTAGAGCTACCTGGATCTGCACATAAAAAACATGCACAGAAGGGGTATGAGTACACCACATTGGTACTCAGTAAGGGCCAAGCCTAACCTCGGTTGGGTAGTGACGAGGAAGGTCACGGCCCTACTGAGAATAAACATAATAATAATAAGTCTTGCAACAACATGAAACAAATAGAAATAATGAGTACAACTATGAAGTAAGACAAGTTATACAAGGCAACAATTAAAACTCAAAGAATAGGATAACACGGAGTAAAACAACTCAATGTCCATACCAATAACGAGGATCTCCCAGGATACCGTCCTGTAGTCCCTTTTATCAACTATCCAAGGAGCTCCCGGGATACCGTCCCGTAGTCCATGTCAAAGTACAGGGGGGATGTACCGGGAATCTAACCCGTAGTCCCAAAGTAAAGGTGCAGGGAGGTCTACTGGGAACCTAACCCGTAGTCCCAAAGAAAACAAACAATGGGCGGAAGGGAGCTACCGGAATCCCACATCCGTAGTCCTAATGTAAATATGCAGTCACAACAAGAAGATATCCAGAAATGAAGTTCAAAGATACAAGGCAACAAGTGATTCTATCCTAACATGCTTCACGTAGTACAAACAAAGCATCTTGAGCAAATAGGCAATTTGGACCAACTAAACATGCTTTTCTAACTAACACATGCTATAATTGCAAATGGAATAAAGCAGATAAGAAAGAAACTCAGTCTAAATATTTAAAGTAAAATCGGGTTTTCATAAATTATCTCAAGTACGCGCTCGTTACCTCACGTACAAGGCATTCAATTACCAAATATCATATCCTAAGGGGAAAGGTCCCCCACATAAGGTTAGACAAGCCACTTACCTCAAATCGGCTCCAAAATCAACTCGAAACCACACATTTGCCACGAGTATCCGACTCCAAATGACCCAAATCTATTCAATTCAATTACATATTGTAAATAACATCGCAAGCAACTGATTATACTATTTAATTTAAAGCTAAGACGTGAAATGAGGTAAAATGACCAAAATACCCCTCAAGACAACGTCTCAGAATCAGATAAATTTTACATTTTCAGAACCCTCGTACTCTCACAAGTCTAACCATATAAAAATCTCTCAAATCGGAGGTCAAACACCCACTCAAAACTCAATAATTTGGTCTATGAAGTTTTACCCATTTTTCATTCATAAATCCGAAATTAAGGAGGAATTCGTGATTAGATTAGTGGGTTTTAAGCATAAGATATTAGAGAATCGTTACCCAGTCGTTGCCCTCGAAGATCCCTCGAATTTTCTCCCAAATGTGAGCTCCCAAGCTTGTGTTTTGATAAAAATGGCTAACCCTCGGTTTTGAATTGTTTATAACTGTCCAGTCATTTAATCCATCGCGAATGCGGAAATAGGCTCGCATTCGTGAAGAAGAAAAAATGAAGGCTATAAAATTGCCCTTCGCGAATGCGTGGAGTGGTACGCGAACGTGAAGGCCTGGACTGGCAGTGCTACGCGAACGCGACAAGAGTCACGTGAACGCGATGAAGAAATTTGTCCTCCTCCCAGATTACACTACGCGAACGCGTGGAGGAGGATGCAAACACAAAGAAGAATAAGGTCAGACTACGCGAACGCGATAGGAGCATCGCAAAAGCGAAGAAGGAATAGGACCTGCAACTACTGAAGGATTTTCTACAAATTTTCAGAACTCCAAAATCCTCCGTTGAGCACCCGAAACACACCCGAGGATCGGGGACCTCAACCCAACCTACAGAGATATCCCATAACATCATTCAAACTTGTACCGACCCTTAAACCACCTAAAACAACGTCGTAAACTCAAATTAACCAATGATTTAAGCGTAAGAACTTCAAATTCTATCAAAACAAGCTTTCGATAAAAAACCTAACCAAACCTCGTCCGAATGACCTAAAATTCTACACACATGTCCCAAATGACATGACGGAGCTACTGTAACTTCCGAAATTCCATTTCGACCCTCAGATCAAAATCTCACTATCGGACCGGAAACTTCAAAAATTCAAACTTCTGCATTTCAAGTCTAAATCAGCTACGAACCTCCAAAACACATTCCGAATATGCTCCCAACCCCGAAATCACCTAACGGAGCTAACAGAACTATCAGATTTCTATTTCGAGGCCATCTTCACACTGTTCCGACTATGGGAAACTTTCCAACTCTTAAGCTCTCATTTAGGGACTAAGTGTCCCAAAACTCTCCGAAACCCAATACCGAACGTCCCATAAACCAAATTAGCAGAAATGAACTTAGGGGAAGAAGTGAATAGGGGATCAGGTCATTAATTCTTAAGACGACTGGGCGGGTTGTCACAACGACGTGATATATCATTACATGAAATAGCTGGCAACGAAATAACACCCCGACTACTCTTCCATAAGGAGCGCATTGCTGAAATGAACACATCTAGTCTGATTTAGAGCCCATATTCCTATTTAGATCCATCCAGGGACCTCAAGCTAGTTCTGATCGCACTGAACTAGGCTAATAACCTTTCAAAGGTCCATAATAACTCCTCTTCCGCTCATGACACATAAGAACATCCATCATAGTCGGAGAAATCATCCACAGTCCACAACTCAATAGACTGAGTGCCCTCCAGGCATATATTCTCAAATCAACGATATTATCACAACCTTCATACTTGTTTTAAGTCTTTAATCAATCAAGTGACTACCTGCCACACCTATACAATTTTCCTGTGGGACATATTCCCACAACCTACCATAACAAATAACTGGGTCGTACCTCCAAACCACCGGCCGCACTAACGCTGAAAAGCGATCAAGAATCATTAACCAGGATGCAAAGCCTTTTTCACAAAGATGCTGAAGACAATACCAACTTACCTTAAACATCAAAACTCCTTTCCTGTTCATCCGAGCTCATGACATCCTTGTCCACACCGAG
Organism: Nicotiana glauca; assembly: GCA_026770625.1. NCBI lineage: Eukaryota > Viridiplantae > Streptophyta > Magnoliopsida > Solanales > Solanaceae > Nicotiana > Nicotiana glauca. The sequence continues at coordinate 234,279 of MU770022.1, read as the reverse complement.
CTGTTACCTTGATCTTTACTTCAAATTCCATACCACTCACTGCACCCAACATGCCAACATACGATAAAACATGCTTTCCATTATAGCTTCGGAACCACTATTAGGTTACACTTCATCATATAAAACTTTCCACTTAAATGACTTCAGGAGAACCACAACAATACACTGGTGAATTTTCATAACCGTAGAATATGAAAATCTCTTAGTAGTGGTCTAAGCCACCATATCCCTTCCGGGGCCCACCTCTACATAACATGTCACAATAGTAGAATACTTTCTGAATATCCCCAACTACGGCGGCCGACAAGCCTCGCACACACCGTCACAATTCACTTGCATAACTCGATCATGCTGAAAGAACTGCTAACTACCAGTAACACGCCAATTCGACTATGGCTACCCAATCCATCTTCTTCTAATTTATCCTTAGTTGCCATAGAAACAATGATAACTCCATTCAACACTTGACACACGCCACGTATCTCAAATCCCACGAACAATTTCGTACCTCCCAATTGCTATCTCGCAAGCCAAAACATCATAGAACATTCTATGCCTCTTCTCATAGGCTGCTATCAAGCCCTTGGAACCCGCATCTTTACAAAGCCCAATCCTGAATCCTTCCCCAAGTCTGAATATGGGCTAATAAGGCCAACGATAGCACACCTTTAATAATTCCTTTGCTCAAATTACCACTTATGTTCTTTTCCCGTAGCTGAAGTAACCCATCAATATGCTAATAACTAGAAACCTTGCATGTAGTTAACCATGCAACCCAATCATAGGCGGTGGGACTCTCCCACTTAGTTTGAAGCCATTAACATAACTCTAGCATTCACCAAGACTTTTTATCTCTTATTGGCGTAACCTTGCGCAATCAACTGCCAAAATTCTCGGAATCTTACTGTAATACCCCTTTTTATACTTTGAATCATCAACCACATTCACACGACCGACCTCTTTTCTGTATAACTAATAGAATTCTTCATAAAAGCTTCGCCAACCACGCGACCGCTAACCTGCTCACAGGGAATAACCCACATGTGGAAATCACTTCCCGACATCCTCGAACGTTGCTGCACGAGGTATAATCACTACGACATTAATAACCCCTCCGGAGTCCGAGCTCACTCTCTAGCTGCACAAGTCCATTCATCCCTCGTGGACATCACTTAAATGTGTGGCAACAACCTTCCAATTCAAAGTTATGTTGTATCCTTCTTCATTCAAGCAGCTCCTTCCTGATATATCAAATCTCCTTCCGCATAATGGCCCATACCTCAAATTAAATCTGTAGACCCTAATCACCAAGTCATTCCAAACTCTTCTTAAGGTGCGTAATCATCCTACCACCAAGCCTATATGTAACTCCACAACTCTCCCACTTTGGGAAAACCCGCTTCTTTAAACAACTACTTGACCTGTGCTTCTTACCCCTGGACTTCTAGAAGTTTTAAACACCGCATGACACTTCCCACATGTCCTTCTTTATACTTTGCTGCTCAATTATTGCCTTAAATAAAATTTATCTTCGTAGCACTTGAACCCATAAATCTCTACTAACTTTAAACCATTTTGAAGATTTCTCGAGCCATCAATATTAGGCACACCGATTCAATCTTGAACCACCATACCCTGCGATATCTAATAGTCGTTTCTTCAATACTGACCCGCAATATCCTGCTCCAGAGGCTAATTATAGAAGATCATAACACCGGCAAACTTAGGACATTCAATAAGGACAACGACACCTCATCATAGAAGAAAACTCCGCCATGCCCGCAGTTACCAAGTCTTATTACTCTACCAGCCCACATCTGACCATTCTTAGCCCGATTGCCTTTCCCCTACCGGGAATAAAACACTGAATCTCTAGACTATGCACTGAGTCAACCTTCCTTCAAGTCATTCATCGCCCCGACACGTAGGAAAACATCATACCATCATATCACTACTACAGAAAAATTGTTCATAAGCATCATGGAAACTTATGCCTAGCCTCAGAGCCTCAGAAGTACCGCTAGTGGGCTGAAACAATAAAATATCCTTCTACAAAGCAACGATAATAATCCGATCAGCTATACCAGGAGAAACATCCCGTATCACATCTGTAGTACCATTACGGTTCTTGAATTCTCGATTTATAACAAGTGGTTCACATCGCGTAAGATTGAGTAGGAATGAATTAAAGGCATACGCCTCCAAGGATGAAATCGCACGATAAGGAATCAAGAAGGGAAGTACTCCTAACAGTCCAGCAGCCTCCCGAGGATAAGTATAGACGTCTCTATACTGATCCGCAAAACTCTACTAGACTTGCTCATGACTCGTGAGACCCTAGGAACCTAGTGCTCTGATACCATGTTGTCAAGACGCAAAATCAAATAAGGGTCGTGGTGGTGCCGGACACCGCTATTAGGCAAGCCAAATAAAATACTTAATTAAATTCCAATTTTAACAATTTTTGAAAACCAAGATTTTCCTTCAATTTTTCTGGTAAAAGACAAATATGTGCAATGTAAATAAAAGAGTGTTTGGAAGTAATTACAAAATACCCAATTAATCATCCCAGAACCCGGTGTCACAAGTGCATGAGCAATTTTTAAGAAATAATACAATACAAAAATCGTCCGAAACACAACACTGGACAGAAAATAAATACAGATAACTGAAAGAGACTCTACTGACTACGGGTCACCTCGCGAAGTGCAGCTCACCTAAGTCTCCATATAAACCATGTTGCTACGCCCAGTAGGCCACTAGAGTTACATATACCTGTGCAACAAAAATGCACAGAAGTGTAGTATGAGTACAAAAACAACGTGTACTCAATGAGTATCCCGTCTAATCTCGAAGAAGTAGACACGAGATGGTCGACTTCAAAACTTACTAGTGGTCCAATAATGATAGATCAATAATATGTTAAATCGTGGATTTTTTATAAACATGATATAATTCGATAGGTTGAAGCAATTGAACAACTCTTCCTTTTATAGGAAATTTCCAAATTTCTTTTACATCATTTATACATTTATTCTCAATCCATGAAGAGGCTATAACAACTTCAATAAGTTTAAAGGCAAGCAATACAAACATGCGCAAATCCTGCCGAGGCGTACGACCCGTTCCAACAGAAAATAAACTGTGTACTGCCGATGGTCGAACGGCGCGAACCATAGATGCATCTATTTAATCTGCCGAGGCATTCGGCCCGTTCCAAAAATAAACACACAGACAGCCAATCAAGAAGTCCACGCAGAGTGATTGTCCAATGAAAACAAATCCTCTTTTAGCCATTTAAGAAAAATGAAGTTTTATCTGTTTAGAAATTCATTTACTAATTCGATGTGATTTAGGCAGTTCAAGCTATCAATAGGTTCACAAATAATCCAAGTATGATATGTTTTTAAGTCCTAACTACCCGGACAATTGCATAATAGTAGCTACGCATGGACTCTCATCAACTCATGCGTACATAGCCCCCACAATTAGGAGCACATAACCAATTATTTTACCTATGAGGACAATTCACTCTTACAAGGTTAGAAATGAGACTCACCTCACTCCGAAGTCCATAACCGACATTCCACGTTCTTCCGAAGACTTGAACTGATGAAGAAAGCTCCAAAGCTAGCCATTAATGATACCAATCCATTAATATATACTCAATTATTCATTACACCCCAATTTATAACAATTCCTAACCCCGATCGAAAAGTTGGCAAAAATGCCCTCGAGCCTACGTGCCCGGATTTCCAAAATTATTGAAGAATAAGTTTACCATAGCTTCACGAACTCAAATATATAATTTTCTCTTAATTCCATACCCAAAACCATGGTCTAAATCCAATAATACTAATTTTCTAGGTTTTCCCTCAAACCCTCAATTTCTACAAATTTACATGCTAAAATCCGTACAAAATCAATATATTTAACTTAAGATAGGCGGGGTTAGCTTACCTTGTCGTTGATGATGAAAAACCCACTTGAAGCTCTCCAAAATCGCCCATACCAAGAGAAAAATGGCCAAATCCCAAATTTAAAACAACCCTCTACCTCCAGCTCTTTCAGCACCTGCGGTCCTATGACCGCTTCTGCGATTCCGCATATGCGGTTCAAATACCGCTTATGCGATTCCTCACTAGGCCACCCTTTTCCGCTTCTGCGCCTTCTCCACCGCAGGTGCGGTCCCGCATCTGCGAAAAATGACCGCATCTGCGGTCCCTTCACTGACAGCCCAAAACCGCATCTGCGGTTCAATTCCTCGCTTCCGCGGTGGACCCTCCGCAGAAGCGGTTATACCAGTAACCAGACCTCTTCATCTATCTAAAATTCCAAATTTCGATCCGTTAATCACCCGGAATCTATCCGAGGCCCCCGGGACCCCAACCAATCATACCAACCAGTCCCAAAAAACATTACGGACTTGCTCGAGGCCTCAAATCATATCGAACAATGCTAAAACCATGAATGAACTCCAATCCAAGCTTTATGACCTTTAGAATTTTAAACTTCTTTTTTCGATGTTAAAACCTATCAAATCATGTCCGATTGACTTCAAATTTTGCACGCAAGTCATATTCGACATTACGCACCTACTCCAACTTCCGAAATCGGATTCCGACCCCGATATCAAAAAGTCCACTTCCGGCAAACTTCTCAAAAACCTTCAAATTTCTATCGTTAGCCAAATGACTCCAAAATGACCTACGGACCTCCGAATTCACTTCTGATCACGCTCTAAACTCCAGAATTACCATACAATGCTATTCACAGACTCGGAATCCCAAACAGACATCGATAACACTGAAATACACTTCAAGCCAAACTTATGAAATTTCTTTTAAAATGCTAACTTCCACAATATGCGCCAAAATGCTCCCGGGTTACCCAAAACTCGAACTGGGCATACGCCCAAGTCCGAAATCATTATAAAAACCTACTAGAGCCTTCAGATCCTGATTCTGAGGTCGTTTACTTAATAAACCAACCCTAGTCAATTCTTACAACTTAAAGCTTCTCAAATGAGAATTCTCTTTCCGAATCAACTCTGAATTTCCCGAAATTCAATTCTGACCACGCGTACAAGTCATATTTCCTGAAATGAACCTGCTCATGGCCTCAAACTGCTGAACGATGCGCTAGGGCTCAAAATGACCGGTCAGGTCGTTATAGTAAGTAACCTCATATTTCGTGGTGTTCTTCATGATTAATCTAAGAATCAGTACCTCCTTCATATATATTATAGTTTAAGGCGAAATACAAGTTTTTACACACCAACTTGAACACAAAAGTTGATTCAAGAATAGAATACAACTGCTATAGTGTTGTGGTGTGATTGAGGGTTGTTGTGAGCTACACCAGCTGGGGATTTAAAGTTATATCTACTATTAAGATAAGTAAATCAAGTTCTTGGTTGTGCTTAAGGTCAATCCTCTATTTGTTGAGTTGTTTGAGTGAAAATATGCAAGATAGTAATTGACATGGCTTAAGGAAAAGCTTATCTATATGCTAATTCAGTGGATTGAAGAAGATAACATAAAAAATAAGATGTTGACAATAAAGGTTAAGGTGCTAGGCTTGTGGACTATATTTGAAGATTATGCTTATGATGTTTTCGGTTGAAAATGGTATGGTAAGAATAAGTATGATGTTATATATGTTATAGATAGATTCATGGAAAAGGAATTGGATTCAAACCATATCTTGTTAATCGTAAATCGAGCTTGCCGCTCAAAATGGTTGTTGAACTAATCGAAGAGCTTATTACGAATTATATTGTTGTTGTTTGGGTTGTTTGGTAAGTTTTGGTAACATATGGGATGGAGTACAAGTGTTGTAGATACATGAAAGATTGTATAGCCTTGTCGGCCTATGTTTAGTGTACGAGTGTTCATTTTGATATTATAGGACCGTGTGTCACATATATAAGTTTATATTACATGTTGGGTCATCTTATGTCAAGTATTTCCTTATGTGTTATTCTGGTTATATCATGACGACCCTTCCGGGCCATTTACCCATGATGGTATGATAATAATGATACGTTATGTTGGTACTTGGTTGGGTAAGGCATCGAGTGCCCGTTATGGCCCTCCGATTTGGGTCGTGACATTTGGGTCTCCTAAATGTAGTAACAACAACCAACCTCTCGATCAACCACTAGCTCCGAAATCTGCACAGGAAGTGCAGAGTGCAGTATCAGTACAACCGACCCCATGTACTGGTAAGTGCCGAGCCTAAACTCGATGAAGTAGTGACGAGACTAAGGCGGGGCATAACAATATATATATAACCTGCAACAATTTATACTAAAATAGAAAGGAAATACAGAATGAAATATAACAGTAACTTGCATTAAATAAATACGGAAACCATTCGTTCTACCAATACTCAGCTATAACCAATCCTTAAGGGAGTTTCAACACTACACTAATGAACCTCAGCAGAAATGAATAGATAAACAATAATTAATGTGGCACACATCCCGATCCCACCACATAATCAATTATATTATAAATATCCACCCTTATTACTCCTTGTTACGGCGTGCAAACCGATCCCACCAGTCCACCCTTATTACTCCTCAATATATCACCCTTATTCCTCCTGTTGCAGCGTGCAACCCGATCACACATGTCCACCCTTATTACTCCTTGTTGCGGCGTGCAACCCGATCCCAATATATGTGTCAGCACCAATCACTAAATAAAGACAAGTGTTTCACAAGTTAACTCAAATCCTCCACAACACTTATACCTCAATCCAACACAATGGAATATCACTACAATTATGAAACTTCACCAGTTAAAACTACACAACGAGACCAACCAAAGTGTACCATGAAGCACCAATAAACCAGTATAAACCAACATAATGATATAATGGAACAATGAAACAATTAACAATACCAATAGAGAAGCAATATTTAACAAGAAGCAATTAGACATGGAAGAGTCAATAAGCAAGTAGCAAGTTAGATACAAGAGTAATGTATAGGAAAACGGGGCAAGGGAACAAGCTAAACATGTAATTTGGCGACGCATAGGTGCTCATCACCATACCTATACGTCACGCACATGGTATTTCACATAGCAAGCAAGTCGGGGATCCCTAATCCCTCAAGTAAAGGTTAGACCAACACTTACCTCAAGCCAACGGGTGTTCCAAACCTCAATCACTGTTTTACCTCTCTATTCCACCACCAATTCACTGATATCTAGTCATAATTAACTTAATAACATCAATAAATGCTAAAGAAGTTAATTCCAATGCATAATTATAGGTTTTCCAATATTTTCCCCAAAAAATCAAAATCCGACCCCAGGCCCGCTTGGTCCAAACTTGAAATTCGGACCAAAACCCGATTACCCATTTACCCCCGAGCCTAGATATACAATTGGTTTTGGTATCCAACCTCAAATTGAGGTCTAAATCCCCAAATTTCAAAATTCCTAAATTCTACCTAAAAACACCCAATTCCACCATGAAAAACCCTAGATTCTAGGATGAAATTTGATAAAAACATGAAAGAAATTGAAAGAAATAAGTTAAGAATCATTTACCTATGATTTGGAGAAGAAATAGTCTTTGGAAAATCGCCTCTTGAAGTTTAGAGTTGAAAATTTGAGAAATGAATCAAAATCCCATCCAAAAATTGTTTTGAATTGTCGCAATTATCGCATTTGCGATCACATGTTGCGAACTCGCAAATGCGGACATTACTTCGCAAATGCAAAGCTTGGCCTGGCCTGCTGGCATCGCAAATGCGAACAAGTGTTCGCAAATGCAGCCTCTGTTCCAATCGCAATTGCGATAATGAGATTCGCAAATGCGAAGGTCCCCTTTCCAGCCTTCGGATCGCAGGTGCAAAATACCTTTGCAAATGCGATGCTCGCATTTGCGAGCAAGACTTCGGAAATGCAAAGTCTACAGACCTGCAATAGATCAGAAAAGTTCCCTTAAATCCAAAATCATTCCGTAGCCTATCCAAAACTCACCTGAGCCCTCGGAGCTCCAAACCAAACATGCAGACAAGTCTTAAAACATCATAAAAACTTACTCATGTGATCAAATAACCAAAATAACACCTAGAATTATGAATTCAAATACCAAGAAACTTGAAATTTTCAAAATAGTTTCAAACTTCCTATTTTCTCAACCAAAAGTCTGAATCACGTCAATCACTTTGGTTCCTAACCAAACATCACAGATAGGGTATAAATATCATAATGGATTTGTACTGGGCTCCGGAACCAAAACACGAGCCCGATACCAACCAGTTCAGACATTATTCAATTTCTGAAAACCATTATATTTCCAGTTTAATAATTTTCTTCAAAAATTTATTTCTCGGGCTGGGGACCTTGGAATTTAATTCCGGGCATATGTCCAAGTCCCATATTTTACTACGGACCCTCCGGGACCGTCGGAACACGGGTTCGAATCCGTTTACTCAAAATATTGACCGAAGTCAACAAAAATCATCTTTTAAAGCTAAAAATTATCATTTCTTAATTTTTGACATAAGGGTTTTCCGGATGCACACCCGGAGTGCACATGCAAATTGAGGAGAGACAAAATGAGGTTTTCAAGTTCTGATAACACGAAATCAGATTCTTAAACAAAAGATGACCTTTTGGGTCATCACATTCTCCACCTCTAAAATAATTTCGTCTTCGAACGAACATAGAAAAGTACCTGAGTTGGTAAAAAGATGGGGATATCTACTCCGTATATCTGACTCGGACTCACAGGTAGCTGCCTCAACAGGCTGACCTCTCCACTGCGTACAAACCTAAGGGTAACTCATCGATCTCAACTGACGAACCTACCGGTGTATAATAGCTACCGGCTCCTCCTCGTAGGTCAAATCCTGGTCCAACTGGACAGTGCTGAAATCCAACACATGTGATGGATCATCGTGATACTTCCGAAGCATGGACACAAGAAACACTAGATGCATTGCTGACAAACCTGGCGGCAATGCAAGTCTATAAGACACCTCTCCCACTCGATCAAGGATATCAAAAAGTTCGATGAACGTAAGGCTTAGATTGCCCTTCTTCCCAAATTTCATCACGCCCTTCATGGGCGACACCCGAAGCAACACTCGCTCTTCGACCATGAATGCCACATCATGAACCTTACGGTCGGCATAACTCTTTTGCCTGGACTGAGCTGTATGAAGTCTATAATGAATGATCTTAACCTTATCCAAGGTATACTGTACTAAATCTGTACCCAACAACTGAGCCTCCCCTGACTCAAACCACCCAACCCGTGATGGACACTGTCAACCATATAATACCTCATAGGTAGCGATCTGGATGCTCGACTGATAACTGTTGTTGTAGGCAAACTCCGCTAACGGCAAGAACTGATCCCAAGAACCTCCAAAGTCAATAACACATGCATGAAGCATATCCTCCAGAATCTGAATAGTATGCTTAGACTGCCCGTTCGTCAGAGGATGAAATGTTGTGCTCAACTCGACCAACGTGCCTAACTCACCCTGCACTTCCCTCCAGAAATGTGAGGTAAACTACGTACCTCAGTAGGAAATGATTGACACGGGCACACCATAAAGATGAATAATCTCACGGATATAGATCTCTGCCAACCGCTTCGAAGAATACGAAACTACCATAGGAATGAAATGCGCTGACTTAGTCAGCCTATCAACAATAACCCACACTGCATCGAACTTCCTCTGAGTCTGTGGGAGTCCAACAACGAAGTCCATGGTGATACGCTCCCACTTCCATTCAGGAATCTCAATCTTATGAAGCAAACCACCAGGTCTCTGATGCTCGTACTTTACCTGCTAACAATTCAAACACCAAGCTACATATGGAACAATGTCTTTTGTCATCCTCCTCTACTAATAATGCTACCGCAAATCCTGAAACATCTTAGCAATGCCCGGATAAATGGAATACCAAGAACTATAGGCCTCCTCTAAAATCAACTCATGAAGCCCATCTACATTAGGCACACAAACACGACCATGCATCCTCAAAACTCCATCATATCCAACTGTAACCTTCTTGGAACCACCATCCTGCACTGTTTCCCAAGGACAAGCAAATGAGGGTTATCATACTGTCGATCCCTGATACGCTTAAATAATGAAGACCGAACGACTGTACAAGCTAGAACATGTCTAGGCTCAGAAACATCCAACCTCACGAATTGATTGGCGAAAGCCTAAACATCTAAAGCAAGATGTCTCTCACTGACTGGAATATAAGCAAGGCTACCCATACTAGCCGACTTCCTACTCAAAGCATCGGCCACTACATTGGACTTCCTGGGATGATATAAGATGGTGATATCATAGTCTTTCAATAGCTCCAATCACCTTCTATGCTTCAAATTTAACTCCTTCCACTTGAACAAATAGAGCAAACTTTTATGATCCGTGAACACCTCACACGACACGCCATATAAATAATGCCTCCAAATCTTCAGCGTATGAACAATGGCTGCTAGCTCGAAGTCATGAACTGGATAATTCTTCCCGTGAATCTTCAATTACTGCGACGTATATGCAATAATCTTGTCATTAGGGCTGCTGTTAATTGTTTATTGGGTTATCGGTATCGGGTTATTAGGTTAACGGTTTATAATTTTTTTACTATTGGGTTATCGGTTCGGACCTCAATTTGCCAATTTTGTTAATGGGTTAACTGATAACCCAATAAGAATTAATAAAATTACGACTTTACTCTTAAGTATATACAAATGTTAGGGCTTCAGTTCATTCTCTCGTATTATTTCTCAACCCCACTCATTAATTTATTCATCTTCATTCTTCATAGATTTTACTAGTTACTCCTAGCGTAAGTCTTTAGTATACTATATGTGAATTCATCTCTTTTTTGCTTAACTTCAGTGAATTGTCTTTTCTTATTTGCTTAACTCTAGATTGAGTTATCTCATCGGGTAAATCGATAGCTGAACTGATAATGATCGATAACTGATTAACCGATACCCGATAACTGATATCTTATCGGTTCGGTTATCGATTTATCAAATCTGTAAATCGATAACCGATATGTTCAACCGATAATATTCATAACCAAACTGAACCGACCGATGCCCACCCCTACTTGCCATTCTGCATCAGCATCGCAGCAACTCCAATACGGGATGCGTCACAATATACTATATAGGGCCCTAAACCTGTGGTCAATACCAATACCAACACCATAGTCAAAGCTGTCTTGAGCTTCTAAAATCTCACCTCAAACTCGTCCGAACACTTGAATGGGGCACCCTTTTGGGTAAATCTAGTCATTGGGGCTACTATAGATGAAAATCCCTCCACAAACCGACGGTAGTAACCCACCAAACCTAAGAAACTCCGGATATCTGTAGCTGATGTGGGTCTAGGCCAGTCCTTGACTGCCCCAATCTTCTTATGATCTACCTGAATACCCTCTGCTGATACAACGTGACCTAAAAAAGCAACTGAACTCAACCAAAACTCACATTTTAAAAACTTAACATATAACTGGTTGACTCCCAGAGTCTAAAGAATGACTCGAAGATACTGCTCATGCTCCTCTCGGCTGCGGGAGTAGAACAAGATATCATCAATGAAAACAATAAAAAAGGAATCCAAATAGGGCTTGAACATCCGGTTCATCAAATCCATAAATGTTGCTGGGGCATTTGTTAACCCAAATAACATCACTAGAAATTCATAATGCCTATATCGAGTTTGAAAAGCTGTCTTAGGGATATTGGATGCCCTAATTCTCAACTAATGGTAGCCAGATCTCAAATCAATCTTCGAAAACACCTTGGCACCCTGAAGCCGATCAAGTAAATCATCAATCCTCAGTAATGGATACTTGTTCTTGATGGTGACTTTGTTCAACTGTCGATAATCTATGCACATCCTCATCGATCCATCTTTCTTCTTAACAAACAACATGGGCGCACCCCAGAGAGAGACACTAGGTCTAATAAAGCCCTTATGAAGAAGTCTTACAACTGCTCCTTCAATTCCTTCAACTATGGTGGGGTCATGCGGTATAGCGGAATAGAAATGGGCTGAGTGCCTGGAGCCAAATCAATGCAAAATCCCTGTCGGATGGCATCCCCGGTAGGTCTGCAGGAAATACCTCTAGAAACTCCCGAACAACTGGCATAGAGTCTATAGAAGGAACCTTGACACTAGAGTCAAGAACATAAGCCAAATAAGCCAAACACCCTTTCTTGACCATATTCCTAGCCTTCATATAAGAGAGAACCCTGTCGGTAGAATGTCCAGGAGTTCCTCTCCACTCTAATCGAAGCAACACCGGCAAAGCTAAAGTCACGGTCTTGACGTGACAATCCAATATGGCATGATAAGGTGACAGCCAATCCATCCCCAAAATGACATCGAAATCCACCATATCGAGAAATAGAAAATCTACACTAGTCTTAAGACCCCCAATAACAACCACACACGAGCGATAAACACGATCTACAACAATAAAATAACCCACCGGCATGGATATATATACGGGAACACTCAAAGAATCACGAGGCACAACCAAATATGAAACAAAATAAAAAGACACATAAGAGTATGTAGACCCTGGATCAAACAGAAATGAAGCATCTACTACAAACCAGAACAATACTTATGATAACTGCATTATAGGACTCTGCCTCAGGCATGGCTGGGAAAGCATAACATCGGAGCTGGGCCCCACCGCTCTGAACCATATCTTTGGGACGACCTCCTACTGGCTGGCCTCCACCTCTAGCGGTCTAACCTCCACCTCTAACGGCCTAACCTCCACCTCTAGCGGGTTGACCCCTACCTCTGGCTCTCTGACCCCTACCTCTAATTGGATGGGCAGGCGGTGCCGAAATCATGACACAGGAACTCTGCTGTTGTGACTGAACACCCACTAATCTCCGACAGGTCCTCCGGACATGCCCATACTCACCTCACTCAAAACATCCATCTAAATATGGCGGTTGAGGAAACTGAGACTGGCCCTAACGGGCCGGCTGACCGCGATAATAACTCTGAAAGAGGAGGTGCTCTGATAGGAGTTGGCGGTGCACTATTGATGGATATAAATTACTCATGTAATTTCATATGTATAAAATAAGTTTTTAAAATAAAATATGAAAAATAATATCCTTTCCTTGCATATTTTTTAACATTTCTTTTATGAAAAAGAAGGAAATAAGCTAAAAGACAAGAGAATGAAGCAAAGTCACAGTTGCACACATCATGTTCATATTCGCAAATATGGAATATACATATGGGCTTATGAAAAGAGACAATTAGAGATAAAAATGAGCATATTTGTATATGAGGAATCTATATATAACCTACATTTGCAAGTCTAACCCATAAAGTCATGAATGGAAGCAAAAGAGCTATAGATGCATAAGTGGAATCTAGATATACAAAGGTCACATTTGCATATATGGAACCTACATTTACAAAATTAACCCATGAAGTCAAGAATAGAAGCAAAAGAGTCATATATGCATGTGTGGAATCCATACTTGCAAAGTTTAATTTGCATACATGGAACCTACATTTGCAATACTAACTCATGAAGTCAAGAGTAAAGCACAAGTTCCATGGTTGCATATGTTGAATTTACCTAAACAAAGGTCAATTCGCATACATGGAAGCTACATTTGCAAAAGTGAAACATGACAAAAGCTACTCATCTTTTCTTATAAATAGCAAGCTCTCTTTATATAGGCATTTTCAATATTTGTAAGATAAGAACTAGTCTTGGTCTTTCTTTCTTTTCTTTCCTTATAGTAAAAATATTTCTAATCTTCTAAACATCCTTTTTAGCCTTTTTTACTCCATAATGAAGTAATTTTTTTTTGTTTGGATAGTTGATGAAGCTTGATATATTTTATAATATTATCTTAGTTTTTATATATTCTTGGCTTCAAACGTTTTATTTACATTTCATATTGTGCTGAAATGATGGTCTTTAATTACTCTATCATCACATCTACATATTTTATCTCTAAGTTATTCATATATTAATTTTGTAATTCTCATGGAGCAAAATTAATATATAATAATTGATAAATAAAATAATAGTATGACAATAATTTTTTAGTAAACTATTGTTTCAAGTTGGTAATCTTGCTTGCCTCAGTTTTAATTCTCACAATGGAACTGTTGTAGGCAAGATTATTGATCCTTGGTAAAAATATTCTCACGAAGTTTTTACTTTCTTTTAGCATAATTCAAGCAAGAAAAATATTTTGGTTTAAACGTCACTAGTCTTAAATTGAATAATTAACATAAATCTCACGGAGTATTATTAATTGATTATTTCTTAGTGAGCAAAATATAATTGTATTAGAAATAAGTAATTATTCTTTAGAGAAATAAATTTAGAAATTGTGATTTTAATATAGTAATATTATCAAGTGAATTCAATGATTCACAACTCTTCCTTTAAAATTATAAATCTTCCAAAAATATTGTTTTGTTTAAGTAATTAACAAGTTTTAAACCTCACTCAGTTTTTATCAATTTGATTCTCTCAAATAGTATTTAAAATATTATAAATTTGTAGCACAGATTATCCAGCCTCTGTGGGACGATATCTTAAACTATATTAGAACTTGACAGAGTACGAGCGGAAAATTCCAATACACATTGGCCTCGTCTGCCCTGAAGGAGGTACATAAAGACCACAACCCCCTGAAGCTCCATGGGATGTCTAAAGTGCTGAATGAAATGGCCCGGGATGATGGCCTCTACCAAAAGTACCTCGACCTCCAGATGAGGCCCAACTGAATCCATCGGAGTGACGAGGCCTATTGTCAGACCCCTGACCACTCCCCTGAGCTAAAACCATCTCAACTAGCCTGACCACATTGGTTGCATCCTGAAAAGAAAACTCGCTCCCTGTCTCCTTAGTCATTTGTAATCTGATAGGCTGAGAAAGTCCCTCAATAAACCTCCTCACCCTCTCTCGCTCGGTGGGAAGTATAAGAAGAGCATGATGGGCCAAATCAACAAATATGGTCTAGTACTGAGTGACAGTCATGGAACCCTGTTGAAGACGCTCAAACTGCCTCTGATAGTCCTCTCTCTGAGTAATATGAAGGTACTTCTCCAAGAATAGCTATGAGAATTGGTCCCAAGTGAGAGATGGTGGCCTAGCTGGTCTGGCCAAACAATAATCTCTCCACCATTTCTTGGCGGAACCTGATGAGCGAAAAGCAGCAAAGTCGACCTCATTGGTCTCCACTAACCCCATGTTACGTAAAACCTCGTAACAACTGTCTAAAATTTTTTGAGGATCCTCTGAAGATGTACTGGCATAGGTAGTAGTGAAAAGCTTGGTAAACCTATCCAATCTCCATAAGGAATCAGAAGACATAGCTGACCCATCGCTAGTTTGTGCCACAACACCCGGCGGAACTATCCCAACTGGCTGAGCTGCTGGAGTCTGGAACTGGGGAGCCATCTGCTCCAGGGTATGAGTAGCGGGAGTCTGTGCTCCTCCCCCAGCTTGAGAGATGGCTGGTGCTACAGGAAGCATACCAGCTTGGGTAACACTCTCTATAAGGCCCACTAGATGGACCAAAGCATCCTAAAGTATCGGGGTAGCTGTGAATCCCTTTGGAACCTATGTTGGCCCTGCTGGAACGGTCCGGGCCGGAGCCTCCTCACCGAACTCTACCTGAGGCTCCGCCACTGGTGGTACTGCTCCAGCTCTAGGATGTGCCTTGTCCCTGCCTCGTCCTCATCCTCTTCCCCTCGTAGGAGCTTCTGCTGGGGGCTCAGGTTGTTGATCAACTGATTAAGCGGTATGCGTTCTCGCCATCTGCGAAAGAACATAGTAGAGAGTTCAATTAGCATTGAGAGATCAAACCACACGACAGAGATGAATAGAAGTGAAATTGTTCCTAACTCTATAGCCTCTAGGGGATAAACACAGACGTCTCCGTACTGATCCCTCAGACTCTACTAAGCTTGTTCGTGAATTGTGAGACCAAGGCAACCTAGTGCTCTGATACCAACTTGTCACGACCCATTTTTCCCGCCTTCGGGATCGCGATGGAGCCTAACATTTTACTCGCTAGGCAAGCCAACGTTATAAAATATTACACCTCTTTCCTTTATACTTTATTCTTTTATAATTAAAGTTTAACAAAACTAAATCAGTAGAAATAAAAGCGGAAGAAGATAATTTAACTGATTACTCATATACTAATAACGAAAGCCTAAATAGATACCACCAAGAAACTGGAGTCATAACTCACGAATGGTCTATGAATGCTACAAGTAATGGTTTGTCAGAAAATACATCTATCTCGGAGAAAGTAAAACAGAAATAAAGTAAAGATATGATGGGACACTAGGGCCTACGGACGCTTGCACGACTATCTTGGGTCTCCTGAATGCAATAACAACAACCAACCTCTCGATCAACCACTAGCTTTGAAATCTGCATAGGAAGTGCAGAGTGCAGTATCGGTACAATCGACCCCGTGTACTGGTAAGTGTCGAGCCTCACCTTGACGAAGTAATGACGAGGCTAAGGCGGGGCATAACAACATGTATAACCTATAACAGTTGATACTAAAATAGAAAAGAAATACATAATGAAATATAACAATAACTTGCATTAAATAAATACGGAACCCAGCCGTTCTACTAATACTCAGCTATAATCAATCCTTAAGGGAGTTTCAACACCACGATAATGAAACTTAGAAGAAATGAAAACGTAAACAACAATTGATGTGACACGCATCCTGATCCCACAATATAATCAATAACCGCATAAATTTTAACCCTTATTACTCCTTGTTGCGGCGTGCAACCCGTTCCCACCAGTCCACCCTTATTACTCATCAATATATCACCCTTATTCCTCTTGTTGCAGCGTGCAACCCGATCCCACATGTCCACCCTTATTATTCCTTGTTGCGGCGTGCAACCCGATCCCAATATATGTGTCAGCACCAATCACAAAATAAAGACAAGTGTTTCACAAGATAACTTAAATCCTCCACAACACTTATACCTTAATCCAACACAATGGAATATCACTACAATTATGAAACTTCACCAGATAAAACTATACAGCGAGACCAACAAAAGTGTACCATGAAGCACAAATAAACCAGTATAAACTAGCAGTGTTATATAATGGAACAATGAAACAATTAACAATACTAATAGATAAGCAATATTTAACAAGAAGCAATTAGACATGGAAGAGTCAATAAGCAAGTAGCAAGTAAGATAAGAGAGCAATATATAGGTAAACGGGGCAAGGGAATATGCTAAACAAGTAATTTGGCGATGCATAGGTGCTCGTCATCATGCCTATATGCCAAACATGGTATTTCACATAGCAAGCAAGTCAGGGATTCCTAATCCCTCAAGTCAAGGTTAGACCAAATACTTACCTCAAGACAACAGGTATTTCAAAGCTTAATCACCGCTTTACCTCTCGATTACACCATCAATTCACTCGTATCTAGTCATAATTAACTTAATAACATCAATAAATGCTAAAGAAGTTAATTGCAATGCATAATTATAGGTTTTTCAATATTTTTCCAAAAAGTCAAAACCCGACCCTAGGCTCGTTTGGTCCAAACTCGAAATTAGGATTAAAACCCGATTACCCATTCACCCTCGAGCCCGGATATACAATTGGTTTTGGAATCCGATCTCAATTTGAGGTATAAATCCCCAAATTTTGAAATTCCTAAATTCTACCCAAAAACACCCAATCCCACCATGAAAAATCCTAGATTCTAGGATGAAATTTTGTAAAAAGATAAAATAGATTGAAAGAAATAAGTTAAGAATCATCTACCCATGATTTGGGGAAGATATGGCCTTTGGAAAATTGCCTATTGAAGTTTATAGTTTGAAAATTTGAGAAATGAATAAAAAATCCCGTCCAAAAATTATTTTGAACAGTCGCAGTTATCGCATTTGCGATCACAGGTTCGCAATTGCAAACTCGCAAATGCGGACATTACTTCGTAAATGCGAAGCTTGGCCTGGTGCTGGCATCGCAAATGCGAACAAGTGTTCGCAAATACGGCCTCTGTTCGAATCGCAATTGACAATGAGCTTCGCAAATGCGAAGGTCTCCTTCCCAGCCTTCGGATCGCAAATGTGATGCTCGCATTTGCGAGCCAGACTTCGCAAATGCGAAGTTCGCAGACCTGCAACACAATAGAAAATTTTCCTTAAATACAAAATTATTCTGTAGCCTATACAAAACTCACCCAAGCACTCGTGGCTCCAAACTAAATATGCACACAAGTCTTAAAACATCATACGAATTTACTCATGCGATCAAATCACCAAAATAACACCTAGAACTATGAATTCAATACCAAAACACCTGAAATTTTCAAGATAGTTCAAACTTCCTATTTTCTCAACCAAAGGTCCGAATCACGTCAAATCACTTTCGTTCCTCACCAAACTTCACAGATAGGGTTTAAATATCATAACAGATATGTACCAGCCTCCAGAACCAAAATACGGGCCGGATACCACCTAGTTCAAATATTATTTAATTTCTAAAAACTAATATATTTTTAGTTTTACAATTTTCTTCAAAAATTTATTTCTTGGATTAGGGACCACATAATTCAATTCCGGGCATACGCCCAAGTCCCATATTTTATTACGGACCCTCCGGGACCATCGGAATACGGGTCAGGATCCGTTTACCCAAAACGTTGACCGGAGTCAACAAAAATTATATTTTTAAGCCAAAAGTCATCATCTCTTAAATTTTTCACATAAGGGCTTTCCGGATACACGTCCGAACTGCGAACGCAAATCAAAGAGAGACAAAAGGAAGCTTTCAAGGCCTCAGAATGAATCGGATTCTAAAATAAAAGATGAGCTTTTGGGTCATCACACATGCATTAACCAAAACCAAGCTTTTAATTTATAATCATTTTCCTTTTTTCCTTTGGTCTATCAATGTTTCCTTCATTACGTTGAAAAACAAATTCCTTCATTATTCTCGGACCACTTTCACCCTAAAAATAAAGAAAAACTTTCAAGAAAAAAGAAGAGGAAATAAAGGTCATCCATCTCTATTCACCCGAATTTAGAATATTTATGGTTGATTCCTTGATTTTTCTAGTTGTGTTTGAAAGTTAATGAAATGACCAATCAATATTACAGAATGACGTTCGTGCTTGCGTCCCAAGAATTTGTTTAGGAAGATCCAATATATTTTCGTGTTATTAATTTCTGCGGTACCAACTGCACGTTTGTTGACTAGCTGACATTAACTTTATGCATATAAAGGTAGATGCTTGATAATACAAGGATTTCTAGAACGCACGTGAAAATTTAAACTTTAGGGGTTCATATCTTTAAGATTTTTAGCAACTTCTATTATTTCCTGTAATTTTAATAGGTTTTTGTACATAAAGTATATTCTGTATTGAAAATATTTGAGTACCAAATGAACTTGATAGTACTACGCTTCAGCCGCCCCGTGCTTGAAAATGATAATTGTATGGGTTCAAATTTGGACGACCACGGCTATTGACAAACACGACAGAAGACGAAGTCTTCACAACTCGACATCCTGTAGAGGACGATGAGCAGCAAACGGAGGATGTATAATATTTACAGTAATGTAGGCCAAACATGGGGCATTAGGAATATACTCTCGAATATTCCTTGTGATATGTCCTATAGGGTTCAAAAGGGTGTTGTCCCCTATATATAGTGGGAGATAAATCTTGTAGGGGGAGGGGGAGGCTTTTTGACAGAGATAGCTGAGAATACTGATTGTAACATCTTCCTACATAAAAGATTGGCATCTTTAATATTCGATCACTTGCTTCCATAAAGATCAAGAAATATTACTCATCGGGTTCACTTTTTATACCTTGTTATAGAGTTTATTATACTTAGCTAAGATCTACCCATTCATCCTCTTTGATTGATTTGTTCACAAAAGTTTCAATATCTTTTGAGTCAAACAAGTTGGCGCCGTCTGTGGGGATTTCTTTAGGTGAGATTTTACTTTCATCTAGATCCTTGAAAAAGAGAATCACCTATCCTAGCCTCGCGAAGATCAACAATGGAAGGAAAGGGGGAAGAAAGATTAGAAGCAATAGTAGGTGTCACGAACAACATTCTAGATTTCATCAACGAAGCCGGCAGGGAGAACAACAAAAATGCAACGCCAAGCACTACAATTGAAAGAGATACCTCACCTCCCCCGCACGAAAGCGTAACTATCTCGCGAGAGATGGGAACCTCACATCCGCAACAGGAGAAGCACCATCGGCAGTGAAAAGGCTATGAATGGTTGACAAACACCTTGAGCCACATACTCGATAAACCTATTCAAAGGGATATCGAAGGCACGATACCCATAGACATCGCAACTGTCGCCGATGAGCCAGAAACTCCACGCATAGGTAACGCTCATACTGTCCTTGATGCAGGTAACAATGCACTTGCAACCATATTAAAAAAAATGGAACAAATGGAGAATGAGAAAAGAACGCTCCGAGATCAGATGAAGGAGCATCAAGAAAGGGTCGATAAAATACAAGGTGCTCCGAAGTTGCTACCAAAGCGAGACATCGGCCGATTCGTAGAGCAACCATACAGTGAAGGGCCCGTCCTCTACTCTATTCCAAAAACCTTCAAAATTCCATCATACTTGAAAATATATGATGGCACCACGGACCCAAAAGATCACATAATCCACTACGTCACGACAGTAAAAGGCAACGATATGTCAAAAGAGCAGGTGTCATCAGTGCTGCTGAAAAAGTTCGGCAAAACCCTGATAGGGGGAGCGCTGGCATGGTATTCCCAACTACCGACACAGTCGATATCAATGTTCAAAGAAATGGCAGATAAGTTCGTCACCTTTCACGCTGGGAGCGAAAAAGGTAGAAACCAGGGTAAATGACATCTTCGCCATTAGGCAGATGACATGCGAAGGACTTAGGGATTTCCTAGCCCGATTCAACAGAGTAAGAATGAGCCTACCGAATGTATCGGAAGGGATGGCGGTGGCAGCCTTCCAGAATGTGTTAAATAGAAACGGGTCGAAAGCAACCAAAAAGCTGCTGAGTAGACTCATGAAATATCCCCCACTATATAGGAAGAAATCCATAATGCCAACTATGCCGAAGTAAGGGCAGATGAGGATGATCTGAATGGTTCGATCCAACGGCTAACATCGATTCAAACCAAAACAATAAGAGATCACCGCAACGATGGTCGAAGGGACCAACTATCCCGTTTCAGTCGAGAAAGGCATCAGCCCTGCATCCGGATATTCGTCCTACCTCCTTCACAACATGCAGACATCACGCCACACCGAAAATGAAAGAGGTATTCGCCCACTGTTATGTGCTCATAAGTTTTTTGTTTCTCCTTCAGAAATAGTGTACGTACTAGAAAAACTCGGCACAAAGGTGCAGTAGCTGCAAAAGATGAAGTCAGATCCAAGCACCCAAAGATCGAACGTTCTGTGTGAATTCCATCAGGAAAGAAGACATAAGACCAAAGACTGCATAGGCCTGCGGCAGGAAGTGGTGCTAAACCAGGGACACCTGAAAGAACTACTAAGAGATTGACGGCGGGTGAACTTTGCTTGTGGGTACGATCAACCTCAAGGACCCCCAAAACCACCTTCACTAGCTCGTGTCATACAAATTATCATTGGTGGTAGAAATGATACAGTAATCAACCACTACACACAAACTCAAGCGTACAATCACTCACGAACGGTATGATGACCTCGAAGATAGTATCATCTTTGATAAGTCAGATACCAGTGATTTGTCTTTCCCTCACTATGATTCTATAGTTATAACTTTATGTATCACGGACACCGATGTAAAAAGAATAATGGTGGATGACGGAAGCGACGCATGCATTATTCACCCACAAGTCCTCGTACAGATGAGGCTTGAGGATAAGATAGTACCGTGGTGCACAACACTAAAGGGTTTTAATTATGCAGTGGAACGAACCTCTAGAGAGATAGTGCTGCCCATTCTAGCCGGATGAGTCACTTAGGAAATGATGTTCCATGTCATGAACCAGGAAACAAACTACAACACTATCATAGGACGTCCATAGATACACGCCATGCGAGCTGTCCTAGCAAGTTTCTACCAAGTAATAAAATTTCCTACTCCATGGGGAATATTCAGCATCCGGGGCGAGCAATGCACCGCCTAAGAATGCTACCGAATTGCCCAAGATTGCACACACACCCAACAACAAAAGGGGGCGAGGGTGGAAGCATAACAATCAGCCATATCGAGAACCAAATCTGATGTACAAATAGAGGCCATCAAAGACCTAGATGTCGTAGAAGCCTGCAAGGTAACTGTAGAAGACCTCGACCTCGTTCAATTAGACAACACCGACTGTCGATGCCCCCTTTTTCTCACAAAATAGGGTTTATGACATTTAGGAAGACAACTCGTTCCCTTTTGGGAATTGGGGTTTTGAATTGAAGAGTCGTCACCTAATGATTAAGTACATTAGGACACTAAGAGGGTTTTGATTTAGAAACCAGAGATTTGGGTAAGGGTAGAAATTATCTCGAGGGGAAGGTGTTAGGCACCCCTCAAGATCCACTAGTGTGGTTCTCGACCATGTTATAATTGTGACTTTAAGTGAAAGCAAGAATTATAGATACATGGTAGTTTCACATAATGGTTGCAAGCAATAAAAATAAAAGGAGTTAAAGAAGCTGAAGTCTGGGAGGAAAATAGTTTAGAGATTATGAAAATAAACAAGTGGAGGGGGAGGGGTTTTGCACTTATTTTGAGTAATTAAAATCAAATTGAAGAAGCCGAAATTTTGGGAAGAAAGCAGTTTTGAAGTTCTGAAAATAAACAAGTAAAAGAAGGGGGGGGGGGTCCTAAGTTTATGAATAATATAGATTACCCCACACAACACCCGGTAACTATTTATACACATGGTGTTATTGCGTGGTCATCATATCCATATCTACCGTTTTCCACCTTGTTAAGGTATTAAACACGGAATGGACTCGCTTTGCTTATTGCGCGCTATTACCCGCTCCAATCCTATCAGTCCCAGAGGAATTTGGGACTATTAATTCTAAAGGGAAGAGGTATGAGTTTTATAGTTTTAAAGGACAAAATTCTAAGGCGACAATTAAAACATATATGACAGGTATGGGGGAAGCACATAAACAAATAAGGCTCAAACAGACCTCCTTAAAAGAGAAGCATATAGTTTTAGCATGTCTTTCAGATACTGATTAAGGTCTAATTAAACTTAAGAGTCAAGGAGGCAGACTGGTTTATTGCACATTTTAGATAAGAAACCGGAATTAGACCTGCCTGCTGGTTGGAATTTATAGAGTCTGATTCTATTAAATAATTTACCTTATAGTTTGCCTAGGTGAAACCCATAGGCATGGTATCTAAATATGAGAGAAGATACTGATTTCAGAAGCAGATTTATTAACAACAAGATCATAAGTTCTGCAAGCGTTTAAGCACTGTTATTACCAATTTTAAACTTATAAACGAGTTGAGGGATTCGGATTGGTTGATTACTCCTATAGGAATGCTTTTTAAGTGTGATTGATTTTAACCTTTATGGAAACACAGAAATCCTATAGGCATGGTGTCTAGAATACTGATTTTTATTATTTTCCTAGTGATGGATACGTATGAAGAATTCAGGAAGCCTATAGACATGCTCTCTATATTATAGACAAGAATACAACATCCTATAGACAAGTTCTCTATATGAGATACACAAATGCAGAACTTTAACACAGGATTTCTATATGAAAATGCACAACTTAAAACAGGATTTTTATATGAAAGTGTAGAAATGCAGAACTTAAAACAAGATTTCTATATGAAAATGCATAACTTAAAGCAGGATTTTTATATGAAAATGTAGAAGTTCAGAACTTAAAATAGGAACTCTATATGAAAATGCATAACTTAAAGCATGATTTTTATATGAAAGTGTAGAAGTGCACTTAAAAAAGATTTCCATATGAAAATGCATAACTTAAAGCAGGATTTCTATATGAAAGTGCAGAAGTAAATACCTAATGAACATGATATATACCCTTATGCGTACAATATATAATCCTCCCATTTTCACTATAAACCCCATGAGTTATTACAAATTATTACATCCCAGAATGAATACAGAAATGTAAGAAAAATACATCAGAAAGCTAAAATCCCAACCAAGGAGAGCCTGATTCAGACTTCTGTCTAAAGCATGAAGTAAACCAACTCCAAAGATCTAATTCCAAAGCATTTCCCTTATTTGGGATGTGTCAGGGTTCCCTAAGAGTCTCTAATGGACTCCGGGCAGTTCTTACACCCAAATATATATTGCATAATTATATTATAGTGTAGTGTGGAAGGGCCAGCCCTTAAATGTCCAAGTTCAAAGGGAGCTCATGGTCCCAAAGCAAGGCTCATAGGAGAGGGGCAGAACTTAGAATCTAAGAGAGGGTGCAAGTGCATAGGGGGAATTTTGGGAAAAGCCATGACATGCTGGTGGTCATACCCAGCAATTAGGAGTGCTGGCATACCCCAACCAGCTTGTTAGCTACATTGTTTGGGAGTTAGGATCCATTAAAGGATCAAGTCCAGACATGAGCAACAATTGGGATGCTGCCAAGCCTGGACTTTAACTCAAACACATAGAAGGGAATAAAGGAATGGCGAATTCATAACAACAACAGATGCAAAGAGAACAACATATTCAATACTGAACATAAACAATAAAGTAGACAAGATTGTAGAAAACTGTAAAGCAAACACATAGGGATGAGGCTGAAAACAAATTTAGAACATACCAGTTTCAGGGAAACAAAGAGAGAAGAGCAGTAGCAAAGCCAAATTGCAAACATACAGCCAAAAGATTTCAAAAGAGAGTGAGGGTGCAGGAGTATTGAAATTGAAAGTGTTCAATAAGTGTTGTATGTTAGAGTATTGAACTCAATATGTCTTAAAGTGCTGAAGGGTCGTGCCCTTTATAGTGAAGAAAGCAAGTGAGAAAAAGGTAAGAAAATTGTTTTGAAATCAATTACATAAGGTCTCCCTTTATTTAAGGAATTCTGATTTCAAACGGGTAGAATAAATAAGTAAAGAATCTGATCAAAATCTTTTCCAAAGTAGTACAAGAGTGGCAAATACACAGAAACTATTTAAGGGAAGAGTTTGATAGCAACCCAGTTTGTGTAAATAAGGAAAGGAAATCAATCAACAACCAATAAAAATCAGAAATTGGGTTTTGGTATGACTGAATCCAACCAGAAAAGGTGAAGAAAGGTTCAATTAAACAAAATCAGTAACAATCAATCGAACTTTATTAAAAGGAATTCTAATCAATCACAAATTGGGAAAACCTTTTTTAAAGGAAGAATTCCTCATATATAAAGCATACAGACATGTCAAACAAGAAAGAATTGTCATGCTAATTAGAAAGAGTCTAGTATAGAAAATTCAGACAAACAAAGAGGCTCAAATTCAGTACATAGACTCAGACTTAATTTGAGAGAATCCAGGGTTCCATAATAGAACCCTAGTCAGAACACAAGATCAAACTCGCCAAAACCCCCCAAATCCTTGGGTTTTCAACTCGAATCAGATGCAGAGACGAGAAGACAAATAACTGAAACAGGATCAGAGGTGTCTTTCAGAGACTCATGAGAAAAAAACCAGGTAAAATAGCAGGTTCAAAACAAACATAGTGCAAAACCTGCCTTGAAGCATAAAGAACATGTTTTAAGAAAAACTTGGAACTTAAACACGTTTAGAAGACAAAGAGGTAGTATAAACTTAAGGAAACAGTAGATGAAACATGTCTAGAAAGAACTCAAACAAAGTCCAGAAGAAGGCAAATAAAGAACTAAGAGCTTAGTAGCAAATACAATATAGAAACATAGGGGTAAATGAACACATAAGATAACGTGTGAAAGCATGATATAGAAACCAGTAGAAGAAAGATTGGAGCACAATAGAAAACATGCATAATAAGGCAAACATAAGAACATAGGAGAAGAACATGCAATGTAGAAAAGAGAACATAATAGCATAGACAGATTCACACAAAGGAAAGTAGAAGAAGAGTCGGATAAACATTTCGAAATTTTTCAGGAACCCTAAATCGAAGAGAAACAAAATTTGAAAGAAATGATTGGGGAAAACATTTTAAAACTCCAGTAGAACACAAATATAGCATAGATTTAAGAAAACAACCAGAGAAAACCTCGATTAGCTTAGGTTTTTAGATAAACCCTATAAATGAGAAAGGCTTGAAAGAAAGTCCGATCTTGAGTCGGATAGGTCATAAACAGGCTCCTGATGCTTGGATACACCGGAGCAAGGCCGGAGAGGCCTCAAAGCCATGACTCTGAGAAGAGTTGAGAGAACACCATCGAGGTCAGACCTCGAAACTTCGAACAACCAGGGTTTAAAGGTGAAGGGGGTGAGTACAGGCCATCCATGTCTTGAGAAGCCATGGATTCCGATGAGGTTATGATCGGAGAGGATGAGAGAGGCTAGAGTTACAAGGAACCTTCGAGAGAGTTTGAGAGAGGGAGAGTATCCAAAGATGGATGAGAGATGGAAAATGAGGGGATTAGGATATGGTTGGGTGAATTAAAAAAGGAAGGGGTAATGGTGGTCGTTGATCAAAAGGATCAACGACCTGGATTAAAAGAAAATCGAGCGGGTTGGATAAACGGGTTAAGGGGTATGGAAAATTTTGAAATTGGGCTGGTCCAATTGGGGGTTAAGATTGGGTCAATTGGAGGCTAAAATTGAAATGTAACGGGCTACAATTGAAACGAATTAGGGTTATATATTAAATAGCAAGTTTTTCCTTTTATTTATGAAAAATAGTAAAAATGATTTTGAAATTAAATTAAAAGTACTGAATTAGTAAATAATATATAAATATTAAATTAAAAATACTGGAACCAATTTCGTAATTATAAAAGGCTATTAATCTTATAATAGACTAAAATTATAATTATATGCAATTTTAGCTTTTAAAAAGCCAAATAAATTTGTAAAAAATATACACAAACTACATTAACTATATTTTGGTATAGATATAGGAATAAAATAAATTGTTCACCAAAATGGATGATTTTGGGAATAATTATTGATTTTTTACTGCTAAAACTGATAATAAATTGATTTTAAAAATCTTTTAAAAATTGGGAAAATACTAAAACCTTTGGGCATTACTATATATATATGTTATTTTGAAAGTATTTTTTACATGTGAAAATATACAGGAAAAAATTGGGTATCAACAGTTGCCCTTCTTCACCCGAGAAAGATGAAAGAGTTGTCGGGTAAAGATATAATGGATAATTTGACTGAACAAAATGGTTTGAAGAGTTTGACCGTGCTCTGGTTCCTGAGCTACCTACATATCTCTGGTCTTACAGGAATCAGGCCATATGTAGTTTAGGATCCATCGGCAGAATATGTTGATGGAGGTTTTACAAGAACATACGGTGTATTCAGGTTAGGAAGGATAGTTAAGGTATAATCAGGGCTGCGGGAACTGGAGCGGGATCGCTTCTGCTGAGACGGCCGTTGATATCCGGTTTACCTGCAAACGAACAATACAAATGTATATGGTGCAAAATTTAAACATGATGCAAGTTCCCGTTGGACCATGAATGCTATCTTTGGATGGTTAGGATGACGTCCTCAGACCATGACATCGTGGGCCATGAAGCGTATAACAAAGCATTTGCAGGCTATGAAATGATGTTCTCGGGCTATGAGAATGATGCCTCCGAACCATGATGCCTTTGAATGATGATATGCAATAGATAAAAGTGGGGTCCTTAGGCCATGGCATGGCGTTCTCGGGCTATGAAAATGGTGCCTCCGAACAATGAAGCCTTTGGACAATTTGGCGATCTTTCAGCCCATGAGATGCAAAAAGGTGGCAATCTTTCAACTAAATGCAAGGTAAATAAGTGGCAATATTTCAGCCGATACAGATGTAAATAAAAATGGCAATATTTTAGCCAATGCAAGATATGAATAAGGGTGGCGATCTTTCAGCCAAATGCGAGGTAAATAAGTGGCGATATTTCAGCTGATGCGAGACGTAAAGATAAAGGGTGGCGATATTTTAGCCTGCAAGATGGAGGTAGAGCTTAACCTCGAAAGGCAGAATGGTAGCCTTATGCAATGCAAGAATGCAGATGGAGATAGTGCTTAGTCTCGAAAGGCAGAATGGTAGCCTTATGCAATGCAAGAAATGCATATGGAGATAGAGCTTAGTCTCGGAAGGCAGAATAGTAGCCTTATGCAATGCAAGAAATGTAGATGGAGACAGAGCTTAGTCTCGAAAGGCAGAGTGGTAGCCTTATGCAATGCAGGAAATGCAGATGGATACAAAGCTTAGTCTTGGAAGGCAGAATGGTAGCCTTATGCAAGAGATAAAAGGCGAATAGTAATAAAATTTCTTAGCTGATAGCTGGTAGCTGATTGTAATATCATGGCTGCTGAGGATATTGTATGCAGATAGCGACTGTGAATAGGTGTGACAGTTCTGAGAATTGTCTTCCTGAACATTATGATTGTATTTTATGATTTTGTGGCTTGGGTGCCTGTATCCAAAGAAAAATCGTGAGTTTGTAAAGGGGAAATGTTAGTTCGTGTCCCCTCTGACTTTGCTTGACCTGCTCGGCTCTAATCTGATGACACGGTATGTAGCACATAGGTAGCATTGCTGAACAAAGCGATTTCAATAATAAACATGCATGAGTGTTAACGATATGACATAAGTATATAAGAAATAGTTTTTAGATGAACCGACGACTCTCACGTGATTCAGGACATTGCAACCTCTCTTGCTATGGAATTTTGAGGGTCCTCCTCAAAATTCTGCCTCAGTTTAATGGGTTGATACTTCTGACAGTTGCTTGCGATGATCAGCTGAAGTTACTTCGGAATTTTGAGGGTCCTTCTCAAAATTCTGCCCCATTTTCCAATTGCGGGGGGAAATGGAAATTTTATTGAATTGTGAGCGAACCCATAAGGCTGCCTACATATACCCTTTTAAACGGGAATCAGTTTAGACATAGTTCAAATTACATCATAAAGGCAATCATAAATGGTTACACATAGTATCGCTTCACTGCATCTGAATTGATCGGCTTCGGCCAAACTTCTCCGTCCATCTCTGCAAGTATGAGTGATCCTCCTGTTAAAATCCGGTGAACCATGTATGGGCCCTACTAGTTGGAAGAGAACTTCCCTTTGGCCTCATCCTGATGCGGGAAAATCTTCTTTGACACCAGTTGCCCCGGTGTAAACTACCTCGGCTTGACTCTTTTGTTGAAGGCTGTGGACATCCTATTTTGATAAAGCTGACCTTGGCAAACTACATTCATTCTTTTTCCATTTATAAGAGCTAACTGCTCGTAGTGACTCTTTATCCATTCTGTATCGTCGAGTTCTGCTTCCTGTATGATACTTAAGGAAGGAATTTCTACCTCGGCAGGAATGACCACCCCTCTACCATAAACCAACATATAGGGAGTTGCCCTGGTTGATGTGCGGACCGTGGTGCGGTACCCCCAATAAAACAAATGATAACTTCTCACGCCACTGCTTATGCTTCTTGTAATGACCTGACCGGTTGTTTTGAGCTCTAGCATGTTGTTCAGTAGTCTGAGGCCATGAGAAGCTTCAATTCAGGTATTACGACTTGTACGTATGGTCGGAATTGAGTTACGGGAAGTTCGGAGTTGATTTGGGAAGAGAATTCTCATTTCGTAAGCCTAAAGTTGAAAGAATTAACTAGGATGAGATTTTTGAGTAGACGACCTCAGAATCAGGATCTGAATGTTCCAACAGGTTTGTATGATGATTTCGGACTTGGGCGTATGCCCAGTTCGGGTTTTGGATAACCCGGGAGCATTTTGAAGCCTATTGTGGAAGTTAGCATTTTAGAAGAAATTTCATAAGTTTGGCTTGAAGTGCATTTCAGTGTTATCGATGCCCGTTTGAGATTTAAAGACTGTAAATGGCTCCGTATGGTGATTCTAGAGTTGGGAGCACGATCAAAAGTGAATTCGGAGGTCCGTAGGTCATTTGGCTAAAGATAGAAATTGAAGGTTTTTGAGGAGTTTGACCGAAACTGGACTTTTTGATATCAGGGTCGGAATCCGATTTCGAAATTTGGAATAGGTCCGTAATGTCGAATATGACTTGTGTGCAAAATTTGAGGTCAATCAGATGTGATTTGATAGGTTTAACATCTGAAATAGAAGTTTGAAATTTTAAAGTTCATTAAGTTTGGATTGGAGGTCGATTCATGATTTTAGCATTGTTTGATGTGATTTGAGGCCTCGAGCAAGTCCGTAATGTATTTTGGGACTGGTTGGTATGATTAGTTTGGGTCTCGGGTGGATTCCGGAGGGTTAACAGATCAAATTTGGAAGTTGAAGAATAGCAGAAAGTATGCTGGTTCTGTCATAACCGCATCTGCGGTTCTAGGACCGCAGATGCGGTCAATCCAGGTCAGAAGCTCGAGGACCGCAGATGCAGTCAAGGTTCCGCAGAAGCGGGACCGCATCTGCGGAAGGCTGGTCGCAAAGGCGGAAGAGGGGCAGCTTGGAGTGGACCACAGAAACGGTCAGAGTTCCGCAGAAGCGGGACCACATCTGCAGAAGGTGTGTCGCAGAAGCAAAAAAGGGCGGCCTAGGAAAAAACTGCAGAAGCAGAAGATTGTCCGTAAAAGCGGCAGATTGTCCGCAAAAGAGGGACCGCGGAAGCGAAAATTCTTCCACAGAAGTGAAAGTAGCTGGAGGCAGAGAGGGGCTTTAAAAATCGGATTTTGGCCATTTCCTCTCATATTTTCTTGGCTTTGGTGATTCTTGGAGGGGTTTCAATAGAGGATTTTCATCATCAATGATAAGGTAAGTTATCCCCCCTATTTTGAGTTAAATACATCAACTATGTTTGGATTTGAGCATTGAAATTTGTATAAACTTGAGGTTTTGGTGGAAAACCTAGAAAATTAGTATTCTTGGAATTTGACCACGATTTTGGGTATGAAATTGAGAGTAAATTATATATTTGAGTTCGTGAGGCTATGGGTAAACTTTATCTCCGAAATTTTTTGGAATCCAGGCACGTGAGCCCGATGGCAATTTTGTCAACTTTTCGATCGGGGTTAGGAATTGCTATAAATTGGATTATAATGAGTAATTAAGTATATATCAATGAATTTGCATAATCATTGGCTAGTTTTGGAGCGTTGTGCATCGATTCGAGCCTTCAGAAGGGTGTGGAATGCCGGTTATAGATCTTCGGAGCGAGGTGAGTCTCCTTTCTAACCTTGTAAGAGGGAATTGTCCCCATAGGTGAAATAATTGATTATGTGCTCCTATTTGTGGGGGCTACGTATGCACGAGGTGACAAGAGTCCGTGCGTAGCTACTATTATGCTATTGTCCGGGTAGTTAGGACCCAAAAGCATGCTATACTTGGATTAATTATAAATTTATCAACATTTGAATTGATTAAATTACCTCGAGTTAGTAAATGAAATCCCACAAAATATTAAACTTCATTTTAAAAAATCTTTAAAAGAGAATTGCCTTTTCTATGGATAAATATTCCTTGTTGACTACTTGATTGACCGTGTGTGTGTGTTTAATTTTGGAACAGGCCGAACGCCTCGACAGATTAAATAGATGCATCTATAGGCACGTCGTCGACCCTCGGCAAGTGCATAATTTATTTCTGTTGGATCGGGCCGTCGCCTCGGCATAATATGCGCATGCTTGTATTGCTGCCTTGAACTTATTTAAGTTATTATTGCCGCTTCATGGCCTGAAGATATTTGGATAATTACGAAAAGGAATTTTGGAAATTTCCTATAAAAGAATTAATTGTTTACCTGTTTCCTTCTATTTGGACTTAAATCATGTTTATAGAAATCCATAATTTAATGTATTATTGACATCATTATTGGGCCACTAGTAAGTGTTGAAGTTGACCATCTCGTCTCTAATTCTTCAAGATTAGGCGAGATACTTATTGAGTACACGTTATTTACGTACTCATACTACACTTCTATGCATTTTTGTTGCACAGGTATATGTAACTCTAGCGGACTACTGGGCGTAGCAACACGGATGATTCTGGAATTAGATGAGCTGCATTATTCGAGACGACCGCAGCTAGAGTAGTGCCTTCCAGTATACTGTATTTACTTCTTGTCCACTGTATTCCGGACGGATGTTGTATTTTATTTCCTTGTCAGTAGATGCTCATGCACTTGTGACGCCGGGTTTTGGGATGGTTTTGAAGTATTTGGTAGTAACTGCTTATCATTTAAATTTGATTCGAGACAACTGTCTTTTAAACTGCTAAATTTGAAGGAAAATCCTAGATTTCAAAAGTATTAAAATGAGAATTTGATTAAGTAAATTTGGTTGGCTTGCCTGATAGCAGTGTCCGATGCCATCACGACCCTTAGTGGATTTTGGGTCGTGGCAACATGGTATCAGAACACTAGGTTCCTAGGATCTCACGAGTCATGAGCAAGTCTAGTAGAGTCTCGCGGATCGGTACAGAGACGTCTGTACTTATCCTCGGGAGGCTGCAGGACTATTAGGAGTACTACCCTTCTTGATTCCTTATCGTGCGATTTGATCCCTGGAGCCGTATGCCTTTAATTTATTCGTACTCAATCTTATACGACGCAAAACGCTTGTTATAAATCGAGAATTGAAGAATCATAATGGTATTATAGATGTGGTGCAGTATGTTTCTCCCGGTGTAGTTGATTGGATTATTATCGTCATTGTATGGAAGGATATTCTAGTGTTTCAGCTCAGTAACAGTACTTCTGAGGGCTTTGAGGCTAGGCACAAATTGCCATGATGCTGATGAATGGCTGTTCCGCAATAGTGATATGATGGTAGGATGTTGCCTACGTGTTGGGGCAGTGAATGACTTGATGGGAGGTTTACTCAGTGCATAATCAGGAGATTCAGTATTTTATTCCCGGCAGGGGGAAAAGCAATCGAACTAAGGATGGTCAGATGTGGACTGGTAGAAGTAATGAGACTTGGTATTTGCAAGCGGGGTGGAGCTTTCTTCGATGATGGGGTTGTCGCGGTCCTAATTGAACGTACTAAGTTTGTCGGAGCTATGATTTGCTACAATTTGCCATTGGGGCAAGATATTGTGAAATATTATTGGAGATACAACTGTCAGATATCGCAGGGTGCGGTGGTTCAGGATTGAATCAGTATTTCTAATGTTGACGATTTGATAAAGATGATCTTCGGAAAGGTTTAAAGTTAGCAGCAATTGTGGGTTCAAGTGCCACGAAGGTAGATTTTTTATTTAAGACAACCACTGAATATCAAAGGACGAGGAAGGACATGTGGGAAGCATCAGGCAGTGTTCAAAAATTCTAAAAAGGCCAGGTATATGAAGCGAAAATCGAGTAGTCGATTAAGGGGATGACCACGTACCTTAAGGAGAGTTTGGAGTGCTTTGAGAATATTAGTGCTTGGCTACTGGGGTCTACGGATCTAATTTGAAGTAGGGGTTCTTGTGCGGCAGGTGATTTAATATAACAGAAATGAGCCGCTTAAATGAAGAAAGATGCAGCCTAACTTTGAATTGGAAAGATGTTGCCGCACATTTAAATGATGTCCATGAGGGGTAAATGGATATGTGCAGCTGGAGAGTGAGCTCAGACTCAGGATGGGTTATTGATGTCGTAGTAATTGTACCCCGTGCAACAACGTTGGAAGATACCGGGGAGAGCTTTCTATAGGTGGGTTACCCAAGTAAGCAGGTTAGCGGTCACGTGGTTTGCGAGGCTTCTGCGAATAATTCTATCGGTTATATAGAAAAGAGATCGGTTGTGCAAATGTGGGTTTTATAGAAAGATTTCTAGAATGTTGGCGTTGATTGCGCAAGGTTATGTCAATAGGAGATAAAGAGGACTGGTGAATTCGAGATTTGTGAAATGATGGCTTCAAGCTAAGTGGGAGAGTCCCACCGCTTATGATTGGGTTGCATGGTTAACTACTTGCGAGATTTTTGGCCATTAGTACGTTGATGGGCTAATTCAATTACGGGAAAGGACTATAAGTGGTACCTTGGGCAAAAAAAGTATTAAAGGTGGGCTATCGTTGGCCTTGTTGGCCAATGTTCAAACTTGTGAAAGATTCAGGATTTTTCTTTTTATAGATGCAGGTTCCAAGGGGAGTAATTTCGCTGGGTGCCTCGTCAAGAGGGTATTCATGTGTTATAAGATTTATGGAGTTGATTATATTTGGGACCAAGTCAGAGCGGGTGGCTACCAACAACGGTCCTAATGGATTCAAAAAGGAAGTAAAATATGGTACATAATGATTTCAAGCCTATAAGTACAATTAAGAATCAAGCTTTTGTAGTAGCCTATGAGTGGGGGCCCAGAATGTTCTATGATATTTTGACTTGTAGTGTAGCACTTGAGAGGAAAATGAGAAGGGACTTCAGATTCGTAGAAGGATTAGCAGAATGGGCATATCAGTTGAGGCTGTGAATGTGCGTGCGGTGAAGGTATGAAATGGTTCATGGGACTTGAGATAGCATGGTCTCGCGGTTCAAGGTCACTCGGGGTGAGTGCAGATAGAGTGTGGTAAGTGTTGAATGGAGTTATTATGGCTTCGATGGCAATAAAGGATAAATTGGACGAAGATGGATTGGCTAGCCATGGTTGAATTGTCATATAGACGGTGGCGATCAGTTCCTTCCGTGTGATCAAGTTATGCAAGTGATTTGTGATGGTGCGTATGAGGCTTGTCAGCTGCCGTAATTAATTTTATTCAGAAGCATTCTACTGCTATGGCCTGTTTCGTGTAGGCAGACCCCAGAAGGGTTGTGGGGTAGGCCCCTACTTTGAGATTTACATATTTCCACGGTTATAAGAATTTTCCTGTGTGTTGCTATATTTTTCCTGAAGTGAGTTCAGTGAAAAGCTTTTATATGATAAAGTGTTTACCTATTAGTGATTTTGGAGTTATGATAATAATCATGTTCTATCGTGCATTGGCATGTTGGGTGCAGTGAGTAGTATGGGATTCGAAGTTATAATCAAGGTTGCAGTTCGGTGTGGCCAATGATGTCACAAGCTCGGATGAGCAGGAAAGGAGTTTCGATGTTTAAAGTAAGTTGGTGTTGCCCTTAGCGTCACCTGATATTGGTGTCTTGTAAAAAGGGCTTGTATCATGGTTAATGATTCTTGATCGCTTTTCAGCGTTCGTGCAGCCGGTGGTTTGGATGTACGGACATGTTATATGTTTTGAAAGGTTGTGGGAGCGTGTCCCACAGGAAGATTGTATAAGTGTGGAATGTAGTCACTCGATTGATTTAAGATTTAAACCAAGTATGAGGATTGTGGTAATATCATTAATTTGAGAATTTATGCCTAGAGGGCACTCTGTTTATTGGTTTGTGGACTGTGGAGGAATTCTCCGGTTATGATGGTTGTTCTTATACATTATGAAAGAAAGGAGAGTTATTATGGACCTCGGAAAGGTTATTAGCCTAGTCAGTACAATTAGAATTGGCTTGAGGTCGGTGGATGGATTCAAATGTGAATATAGGCTCTATATCAGGCCAAACGTGATCATTTCAGTAATGCGCTCCTTATGGAGGAGTAGTCAGAGTGTTATTTCATTGTCAGATATTTCATGTAGTGATACATTGCGCCGTGTGAGTTGTGAGATGGCTTGAGAAATTGCTTATGTGTTGAGGATCCGCGTAGAAATGGTGTTATATGAACCAAATAGCTCTTGAGATTCAGATTGTATATCGCAGCTCAGTTGTGCTTGAGTTTTGTAGCTTAAAGCGCTATATGTCCCCTCAGGGATGGTATTATGCACCTAGCGTGCTCCTGACCGAAATTTGGTATTTTATTGTAATGAGCAATTTAGCTCGATGTGCATCTCCTTAGGTGAGTGTTATGTGTGGATCGGGTGGCACACCACCATGGGTATGTTATTTGGATCGGGTTGCGCGCCGCAACAATGTGATGTTGAGTACAACTTTCCATATGCTATTTTTGTATGCCTTGCTTCCTATTTTCTACGAAAAGTTTGTATTAGTGCGTGAGTTAGGTAATTCCTTCCAGTGTTCATTTTCCTTTTGTATCACGTTCGAATTGGTGGCATATTGGCACATTGTGGTATCATATGGGACTTTTGGTCATATCGGGGTGCTTATTGCCTGAGTAGTTTGTACTGGGCGAGACGAGGTTGCTGGATTTAGGATCAGTGCAATTTGATTACGTGAAATATATTAAGGTGCAAAAATCATTATTTGGTTCAGAATGAGGTAATGTTTCTTGTCAGAAGTATAGACTCAATGATTTGGTTGACTCGGCAGTTGATTATGGAATTTCTGCACATCTCTTCCATCGTGGCGGTATTTTAAAGGTTAGAGTAAGACCTGTGTATGTCATGGGGAGCAATGGGAGCATCAGATTAGTAGGATTTTGACTAAGTTGATCAGAAAAAGGTTATTGCGGTCCGGTGAGTAAGTGATGCTAGGTGTGAACTCAGCAAAGTTATGCAACTGTGTTTGGGTACAGCGTGTAATGATTAATATGGTGATCTTATGTTGGAAATAGGTCGGGCATGGAATTCCAGATGTTGGAATTGGGCTCTAAGGCATATCTGCTTGAATAAAAGGGAATATCTTCAAAATTGATCGAGCTAATATGCTCAACTGAGTTGTGGTAGCACGGGAAGGTGTGTGAGGTGTCAAACAGTTATTTCAGACTACTCCAGTGCAGTTCTCAGCACATTCGAGGATGAATGTATGTTTAAGTGGGAGAGAATGTAACGACCCGACCGGTCGTTTTGCGCTCTAGCAAGTCGTTCAGAAGTCTGAGGCTATGAGCAGCTTCAATTCAGGTATTACGACTTGTACGCGTGGTCGGAATTGAGTTTTGAGAAGTTCGGAGTTGATTTGGGTAGAGAATTCTCATTTCGGAAGCTTAAAGTTGAACGAATTAACTAGGATGAGATTTTTGAGTAGACGACCTCAGAATCAGGATCTGAAGGTTCCAGCAGGTTCGTATGATGATTTTGGAATTGGGAGTATGCCCAGTTCGGATTTTGGATAGCCCGGGAGCGCTTTGGCGCCTATTGTGGAAGTTAGCATTTTAAAAGAAATTTCATAAGTTTGGCTTGAAGTGCATTTCAGTGTTATCAATGTCCGTTTGAGATTCCGAGACTCTGAATAGTTCTGTATGGTGATTCTGGAGTTGGGAGCGCGATCAGAAGTGAATTCGGAGGTCCGTAGATCATTTTGAAGTCATTTGGCTAAAGATAGAAAATTGAAGGTTTTTGAGGAGTTTGACCGGAAGTGGACTTTTTGATATCGGGGTGGGAATCCGATTCCAAGAGTTGGAGTAGATCCGTAATGTCGAATATGACTTGTGCGCAAAATTAGAGGTCAATCAGACGTGATTTGATAGGTTTAAACATCGGAAATAGAAGTTTGAAATTTTAAAGTTCATTAAGTTTGGATTGGAGGTAGATTCTTGATTTTAGCGTTCTTTGATGTTATTTGAGGCCTCGAGCAAGTTCGTAATGTGTTTTGGGACTGGTTGGTGTGATTAGTTGGGGTCCCGGGGGCCTCGGGTGGATTTCGGATGGTTAACAGATCAAATTTGGAAGTTGAAGAATAGCAGAAGGTATGTTGGTTCTGTCATAACCGCATATATGGTTCTAGGACCACAGATGCGGTCAATCCACCATAGAAGTGGATTTTGGTCAGAAGCTCGAGGACCGCAGATGCGTTCAAGGTTCCGTAGAAGCGGGACCGCATCTGCGGAAGGCTGGGCGCAGAAGCAGAAGAGGGGCAGCTTGGAGTGGACCGCAAATGCGGTCAGAGTTCCGGAGAAGCGAGACCGCATCTGCGGAAGGTGTGTCGCAGAAGCAAAAAAGGGTGGCCTAGGGAAAAACCTTAGAAGCGGCAGATTTTCCACAAAAGCGGGACCGCGGAAGCAGAAATTGTTCCGCATATGCGAAAGTAGCTGGAGGCAGAGAGGGGTTTTAAAATTCGGATTTTGGCCATTTCCTCTCATATTTTCTTGGCTTGGGCGATTCTTGGAGGGTTTCAAGAAGGTATTTTCATCATCAATGATAAGGTAAGTTATCCCCACCTATTTTGAGTTAAATACATCAACTATGTATGAATTTGAACATTGAAATTTGTATAAACTTGAGGTTTTGGTGGAAAACCTAGAAAATTAGTATTCTTGGAATTTGACCACGATTTTGGATATGAAATTGAGGGTAAATTATATATTTGAGTTCGTGAGGCTATGGGTAAACTTTATCTCTGAAAATTTTCAAAATCCGGGCACGTAGGGCCGGAGGCAATTTTGTCAAATTTTCGATCGGGGTTAGGAATTGTTATAAATTGGATTATAATGAGTAATTAAGTATATATTAATGAATTTGCATAATCATTGGCTAGTTTTGGAGCGTTGTGCATCAATTCGAGCCTTTGGAAGGACGTGGAATGCCGGTTATGGATCTTCGGAGCGAGGTGAGTCTTCTTTTTAACCTTGTAATAGGGAATTGTCCCCATAGGTGAAATAATTGATTATATGCTCCTATTTGTGGGGGCTACGTATGCACGAGGTGACGAGAGTCCGTGCGTAGCTACTATTATGCTATTGTCTGGGTAGTTAGGACCCAAAAACATGCTATACTCTGATTAATTGTAAGCTTATCGACATTTGAATTGCATAAATCACCTCGAGTTAGTAAATGAATTCCCACAAAAGATTAAACTTCATTTTCAAAAATCTTTAAAAGATAATTGGCTTTTCTATGGATAAATATTCCTTGTTGACTACTTGATTGACTGTGTGTGTGTGTTTAATTTTGGAACGGGTCGAACGCCTCGGCAGATTAAATAGATGCATCTATAGGTGCGCCGTCGACCCTCGACAAGTGCACAGTTTATTTCTGTTGGATCGGGTCGTCACCTCGGAATAATATGTGCATGCTTGCATTTCTGCATTGAACTTATTTAAGTTATTATTGTCGCTTCATGGCTTGAAGATATTTGGATAATTACGAAAAGGAATTTTTGAAATTTTCTATACAAGAGTTAATTGTTTAACTATTTCCTTCTATTTGGACTAAAATTATGTTTATAGAAATCCATAATTTAATGTATTATTGACATCATTATTAAACCACTAGTAAGTGTCGAAGTTGACCATCTCGTCTCTACTTCTTTGAGATTAGGCGGGATACTCATTGAGTACACATTGTTTACGTACTCATACTACACTTTTGTGCATTTTTGTTGCACAGGTATATGTAACTCTAGCGGCCTACTGGGCATAGCAGCACGGATGATTCTAGGACTAGATGAGCTGCATTATTCGAGACGGCTGCAGCTAGAGCAGTCCCTTCTAGTATACTGTATTTACTTCCCGTCGACTGTATTCCAGACGGATGTTGTATTTTATTTCCTTGTCAGTAGATGCTCATGCACTTGTGACACCGGGTTCTGGGATGGTTTTGAAGTATTTGGTAGTAACTGCTTATCATTTAAATTTGATTCAAGACAACTGTCTTTAAACTGCTAAATTTGAAGAAAAAAACTAGATTTCAAAAGTATTAAAACTAGAATTTGATTAAGTAAATTTGGTTGGCTTGCCTGACAGCAGTGTCCGGCGCCATCACGACCTATAGTGGACTTTGGGTCGTGACACTTCTCTATCATTTTCCTTAGTATCTTCTTGATATTCTTGTCGGCGGCCTCTACAGCTTCGTTCATCTGAGGTCTGTAGGCTGTAGAATTCTTGTGTTTGATCTTGAGGATTTCACACATGGCTTTCATCAAGTCACTGTTTAGATTGGAACCATTATCAGTGATGATTGATTCTGGAATCCCGAATCGACAAACAATACAGTCGCGGACAAAATCTGCCACTGCTTTCTTAGTCATTGCCTTGTAAGATGTTGCTTCAACCCATTTGGTGAAATAATCAATTGCCACTAGAATGAACCTGTGCCCATTTGATGCGGCAGGTTCGATTGGTCCAATAACATCCATTCCCCATGCGGCGAACGACCATGGTGAGCTTGTTGCATTAAGCTCATTTGGAGGCACCCTTATCATGTCGGCATATATCTGACAGTGGTGGCGCTTTCAAACGTACTGGATGCAGTCTATTTCCATAGTCATCCAGAAATAACCTGCCCGAAGTATCTTCTTAGTTAAGACACAACCGTTCATATGTGGACCGCAAGTCCCAGCATGAATTTCTTCTAGCAGTTTAGATGCTTCCCTTGCGTCGACATATCTTAGCAATCCCAAATCTAGAGCCCCCTATACAGGATTCCTCCACTGTGAAAGAAATTGTTAGATAACCTCCGAAGTGTGCACTTCTGAGTGGGATTTGCAAGCTCCAGGTATTCTCTTTTTGCCAAGTATTCCTTGATATCATCAAACCATGGTTTTCCATTTGCTTATTCTTTGACATGAGCACAGTAAGCTGGCTGATCATAGATCCTTACAGGGATAGGATCAATGAAATTCTTGTCTGGGTGCTGTATCATAGAGGCCAAGGTAGCCAATGCATCGACAAACTCATTCTGGACCCTGGGGACATGTTGGAATTTCGTCTTTGTGAATCTCTTCCTTAACTCGTGTACATGATGCAGATAAGGGAGTATCTTAGAGTTCTTGGTTGCCTATTCTTCGCGGACTTGATGTATAAGCAGGTCAGAATCTCCGATCACTAGTAATTCCTGAATGTTCATGTCAATGGCCATCTTGAGCCCTAAGATGCAGGATTCATACTTGGCCATATTGTTGATGCATGGGAAACTGAGTTTGGCCGACACCGGATAATGCTGATAGATTTTCGACACTAGGACTGTTCCTATGCCAACTCCATTGAAGTTTGCTGCTCCATTGAAAAACATCCTCCAGTCGTCATAGGATTCTGCATTATCTTCTCATATGAAGGATACTTGTTCGTCAGGAAAATACATCTTTAGGGGTTTGTATTCTCTGTCCACGGGATTCTCAGCAAGATGATCTGCCAATGTTTGTCCTTTGATTGCCTTCTGAGTTACGTATATAATGTCGAATTCACTCAGCAGGATTTGCCACTTGGCTAGCTTGCTAATGGGCATGAGCTTTTGAAAGATGTACTTCAGTGGATCCATTCTTGATATAAGGTATGTAGCGTAGGCACAAAAATAGTGCCTCAACTTCTGAGCTACCCAAGTCAGAGCACAACAGTGCGTTCTAATAGAGAATACCGGGTCTCGTACGGGGTGAACTTCTTGTTAATATAATAGATGGACTGCTCCTTCCTCCCCGTTTCATCATATTTCCCCAGAACGCAACCGAACGCTCCATCCAATACTGCAAGGTAGAGTAATAGGGGTCTACCTGGCTCGGGCGGGACCAAAACTGGCGGCGTTGACAGGTAGTACTTTATTCTATCGAAGGCTTTCTGATAATCATCAGTCCATTTGGTAGCGGCGTCCTTCTTCAGCATCTTAAAGATTGGCTCACAGATGACAGTAGATTGTGCTATGAACCGGCTAATGTAGTTAAGTCTCCCCAAGAAACTCATCACATGCTTCTTGTTCTTTGGCGGCGGCAATTCTTGAATGGCTTTGACCTTTTATGGATATAGTTCTATTCCTCGTTGACTTACAACGAACCCTAGCAGTTTTTTGGCAGGAACCCCGAATGCACATTTTGCGAGATTTAGCTTCAAGTTGTTCCTTCTCAATCTGTTGAAGAACTTCCTCAAATCTTTCATGTGATCCGTGGCTTTCTTGGATTTGATGATGACATCATCTATATACACTTTGATCTCTTTATGTATTATATCATGGAAAATGGTAGTCATGGCCCTCATGTAGATGGCCCCAACATTCTTTAACCCAAACGACATCATTTTGTAACAATACTTCCCCTACGGCGTAATGAAAGTTGTTTTCTCATTGTCTTCCTCATCCATCCATATCTGATGATACCCGACAAAACAATCAATGAACGACTGCAGCTTATGCTTGGCGCAATTGTCGATTCGAATGTGTATGTTCGGCAGGGGGAAGTCGTCTTTGGGAATGGCCTGGTTGAGGTCCCGGTAGTCGACACAAACTCTAAACTTCCCATCCTCCTTTGGCACTTGCGCAATATTGGCTAACCATGTTGGATACTCTACTACTCTGAGAATCTTAGCTTTGACTTGCTTGGTGACTTCTTCCCTGATTTTCAAACTCATGTCAGGCTTGAACTTTCTGAGCTTTTGCTTTACCGCTGGACATGTCGGATCGGTTGGCAGTTTGTGTGCCATAATAGATGTATCAAACCAGTCATGTCATCATACGACCAGGCAAATATGTCCTCATATTCCCTTAGAAATTCCGTGTACTTATCCTTTTCTAATGGTGACAAATGAACATTCTTTGACATTTT
This sequence comes from Nicotiana glauca, assembly GCA_026770625.1. Classification (NCBI taxonomy): domain Eukaryota; kingdom Viridiplantae; phylum Streptophyta; class Magnoliopsida; order Solanales; family Solanaceae; genus Nicotiana; species Nicotiana glauca. The sequence continues at coordinate 191,743 of MU770022.1, read as the reverse complement.
CTGCATTTCCCAGGTTAACAACCTTAGTCTCGTCCACGTTGGACTTAGGTCTATTATCAAAATCCTTAACCTCTTTAACAACATCTTCTGGTATATCATCTTCCTCTGAGTCTATATCCATTTGTTGCTTTGTCTCGTTGCAAGTCACAGTTATCGGTTCATCAAGATAAGTACTAGTAATGTTGTGTAAATAAAGTAAATGAGAGAAAGTAATAAGAGTAAGATTTATAAGAAACCAAAGCGCATTTGATAAATTTCATAACAGTTTTGAACATTGGAGCTCTTATTTTGAAATTAAAAATGCGAAAAGAAAGTCGACTAGCAAAAATAAAGATAATGCATGGTTCTTTGTTCAACCTTGCTACCCCGACGCTTTCCGGAATTTGGTGGTTCTGACGATCCAATTGTTGAGGCATGCTCCTCGGCTTACGGCTTGTATGGAAGGTCCTTCCTTCCCCTCCTCCTCGAAAATGACACAACAGTCCATGTCATCATCTTCCAAAAACAAACTCCTCATCGCTGTCAGTGCTTCCTCTTCTTCCGACCCATATATAACATCGGTTGGCTGGAAAATTTTCTCTAAGCGAGGTATCGGCTGCTCCAGTGGATTATAAGGTCCGCGCCATGGTGGCGACCATTCATTGAACTCTTTCCGGGTATACTCGTATCCTAGACGGAAGGTAGTACCATGTTTCTTCAGCTTGATAGGCTTAGCAATCCCTTGGAGGTTCTTGTCAAGTCCCTTGCCAGGTTCATATCCGCTCCAGTTCAGTATGCTTTCAATTTTGTTGTCCCACCACTTGTCCTTATCAACGGTGTTGACTCGCTCAATGTGGTGGTAGGTCTCCCCACCTATCTTCCTTCTTCCTCTGATCGCTGGGATGGTCTGGCAACTGTATATGGGATTGCTACTATCCCCTTGCATAATCACCTCTTGATGATTCCACTCAAATTTCACTGTCTAATGTAGGGTTGATGCTACAACCCCAACAACATGAATCCAAGGTCATTCCAGAAGCAAGTTGTAAGATGCGGGCACGTCTATCACTTGAAAATAAACATCAAACCAAGTAGGCCCCATTTGCAGACATAAACTAATTTCCACAATAGTGGACCTTTGGGAACCGTCGAAAGCTTTGACATTGATGGCCCCATCCTTGATCTCGTGCATGATCTTTCCCAATGTCTTGAGAGTCACCAATGAACAAATGTTAAGGCTAGACCCTCCATCAATCAGGATTCGGGTGATGAAATAATCCTCGCACTGGACGGTGATGTGTAGTGCCTTGTTGTGACTCAAACGTTCTGGTGGCAACTCATCTTCATGGAAAGTGCTCTTGTGACTCTCTAATACCTGCCCCACCATGTTTTCCATTTCTCCTATGGTGATGTTGCTTGGTATATATGCCTCACTTAGCACTTTTAACAAGGCATTCTTGTGTGCATCGGAACTCTGTAGCAAAGCAAGGATAGAAATCTGCGCTGTTGTCTTGTTCAGGTGATCAATGACTGAGTATTCCTTCGCTTGTATCTTCCTCCAGAGATCATCATGCCCAATTTCAGTGATGGTTGGTCGACCAGAGGCCTGCTTACTTGACTCAACTAAATGTTCCTGGGTATAAACCCTACCGGTTCTTGTCATACCCTGTGCCGCAACTGCTTCTCCGGATTTGTCTTTTCCTTTCCTCCTTGCCTCGGATGTGTAATCCCAAGGGATGGCCTTTGTATGGAATGGTGCTATGGCCGACATTCCCATCGGAATAGGTACCTTGCTTTGCGAGGTAACACATCAACCTCAAATGGCACAGGCGCCTTTGGGGACCCAAACTCGACCTTAATCGGTGTTGGCATCTTTGCAGAACAAGGTGCTTCGAACTCTAGTGGTATAGACATATTCACCTCGGCGTCCCCAGAAGGCTGAATCTGGACCACAATCAGATTAAGGGTAACTGTTGGTTTCTTTGGCTAGTCACCTTCTGCGATTAATCCGATTGATCCTTTGGGGTCCCAATCATCCTTATCTCAATCATGTGAACGCCTCCACCCTTGTGGTCAGATAGAGGGTTATTGCGGACATTAGGGGCAGGCTCCTTTGCCACAATAATCTTGTGTACGATCAGTGCCTGTATTTTATCTTTCAGAGAACGACATTCGTTAATGGTATGCCCTTTCATGCCCGAATGGTATGTACATGATTTATTTAGGTTGACCCATTGGGAAGGGTTTTCTGGGGTAATAGAAGGGATGGGGGTGATATAGCCAGCGACCTTGAGCCTTTCATATAACTGGTCGATTGGTTCGCCGATGGCAGTATATTGTTTGGGAGGTCCGCGGTCAAAATTTGGCCGGGGTCTAGAAAGGTTTTGGCAAGTGGGAGTTGATTGATAATGAGAGGGTTGGGCATTGTAGGATTGATAAGAGGGCGAGGGTGCTTGGTAATTCAGGGTAGGTTGATATGTGAGTGGTGGTACTGGGTAAATTTGGTATTTGATTGGGTACTTTGTTCTTTGTGCAACCATCACGTCGCTCACGTCCCTTTTCTTGGATACGCCACCAGATTGTAGAGCCTTGTTGGTAGCCTGCAAAGCTTAGAAGTTTGTGACCATACCACTTTTGATTCCTTCCTCGATCCTCTCCCCTATCTTGATGATGTCAAAAAAATGTTGGCTTTCAATCAGCATCAACCTTTTATAATACTGTGGGTCCTGAGCTCGGACAAAAAACTTGTTTATTTGTTCTTCTTCTAAAGTTGGTCTGACCTTAGAAGCTTCTGATCTCCAACAAGTAGCATACTCGCAGAATGTCTTCGTAGGTTTCTTCTTTAGGTTCTAAATGTAGAACACATCTGGCGAATTTTCTGTGTTGAATCTGAACCTGTCCATGAAATCAGATGTCATACTTACCCAATTTGACCACTTCTTCGGGTATTGGTTGATGTACCAAGACATAGCATCTCCCTTCAGACTTCTCATAAAAAGCTTCATGCGAATCTTTTCGTCCTTTCCTACTCCAACCAACTTTTCGCAGTATGTTCTAAGATGAACTCTCGGATCCCCTATACCGTCAAACATCTCGAACTTAGGAGGTTTGTATCCTTCGAGCAGTTCAACATCTGGTTGTATGCAAAGGTCTTCGTAATTTAGCCCTTCAATCCCCTTACTTCCCTCGATGCCCTAAATTCTGCTAGTCAGCTTCTTGAGTTCTTCTGCCAGATTCCTGATGAGCGAGTCATTATTATCAGACTCCGGCATGTTTGAAATGGGTTGAGTAAGGTGCAGCACAGTTTTATACATAGATGGGGAGTTATGGTGAGGATAAAAATGGTCATTTATGGAGTTCACAGGTTCCGGGATGAGCAATGGAGTATTGTTGGATGTGTGGCAAGTGTTGCAGTGGTGGTGAGGATTGGGGTGGTTTTGTGGTTTCGGGATGTTTTGTGGAGGTGTGGGATTCAGAGAATTGGGAAAGTAACTTCTGGGGTAGTGAGGGAAAACAACAAGCTTAACAAGTTCCAAACTTGGTCCAGTTCTTCTTGAAATTTCAACAACTTCTGCTCGAGTTGGGAGGCACTTTCCTTGGAAACATGAATACCCTGAGTAACCTCTACCCGTTTGACTGAGTTCTCCTTTCTGGTGTTGCTCGAATCTTCCACTTTTCCCTTGTTCATGTTTCTGACAGGACTAGGAGGAGGAGTGGGTGAAGGGCCCTTGGATCTTGTAGAGTATGATGATGATGCCAGAGTGCACGAACTAACCTTTGGGGAGGGAATAAAACAAAAGTAAAAACAAAAAGGTAGCAAGTTAGTGTGGATTATAAAAAAGATGTTGCAATATTTAAACACACAGTGCGAGAATGTAAATCATGTCGTAATTTGGGAGCCTCGTTGTGCCCGAGGTAGGCCTAGTTACAAGTTAATTTGGAGAACTTATAATTCGAAATGCCTCATTTTATTGATAAGACGGGTCTCAAAATGACACTAAAATAGTAGAAGATAAAAATGTCACTAATGGCCATTGGCCTTATTACATTTAAAGCAAAAGAAAAAGGAAACCTAACTACTTGGTCCCAGAAGGACCCTCCCCAGACTCGGCATCTTTGGCTCCATCGAACAACTTCACTAGCTCACGAAGTCCTAGCAGCAAGTAGGCTCTGGCCAAGTGTCCAACTTCATTTCCTTCAGCATTATGGCAGTCTTCGACCCTTTTGATGAATTTCCTCTCTAGCTCTACTAAGCCCCACTCCAAGTACCCTAGACGCTTGTTGGCGCTGACGGCCATGTCTTTCCATTCTTTAATCAACTTTTGGTTGGCTTCTTGAATTTCACGATGCTCACTTTCGCATTCCCGAATCCTCTTGCGTAATTGGTTGTACTTAACCTGTGCTTTAGCCTTTTTGTCGATGATCATATGACCTCGAACGAACCCGGGTTAACCCAAACCATTATGACTATCACCTAGCCATCTTGGGTAGTATGGAGTATAATCAGTATGGTACATGTCCGTCCCAATAGCATCTCTTCCCATGATGATTTTGCAGTGCCACGTGTGTTGAGCTTGGCACTTGTAAGGGTTGTCATCATCCTGAAATTCGGCCCGAAAGTGGCTCATCTTGTCGGCCCTCGGTATAATCTGCTTCCTACCATCATGTCTCATGACTCGGAGAGGGACATAAAGATAAGTTCCTCTCAAACCGATAAGTATCAGAAATGGTGCATCCCGAGATCGAGCAATGAACTCTTCAGTAGGGAACCATTCGAATATCCATTGTACTTGATACTCCTTCAGATTTTCAAACAGTTCTATCCATCCTTTGGCATCCTCTGGCTGAGCAAACATGTTGGGCATATAGTTCATTCGCCTTGGATGATGGAATGCAATGTAATCATCCCAGTCTCTACGTTGAATCTCCAATTGATATTCACTCTTTTGGAGGTGCTCCATGAGCCAGAGTTGGAGTAGTAAGTTGCAACCCTCGAAGTGCTTGGCTCCATGTTGACATTTATCCAAAGCTCGGTACATCTCTGCAATAATCATGGGCACTATGCTAAATGGTTGTCCACCAATTCCCTCCATTAAAGTCTTGGTGACCATGGCTAGTCTGGTATGGATCCTAGCCTTCTTCATAGGAAATACTATCATCCCGAAGAAATAAAACATGAAGACGAAGACCCTCTTATGGATATTCCCCAATGATGTGAGGGTGAACTCCTCAGGGTAAGTACGGTAGGACTTGCTATGACCGTACCTTTTGTAAAAATATTCAAAGGAAATGTACGACTCCTTCAGGCAAGTTAAATTCGGATTCTTCTTTAGACCCATCATCTTGAGGAAACCTCAACCCTTGCGGTTCTCTGGCATTAGCAGATCCAGAGTTTCCTATAGAATACCAGTTAGTACTCCTATTTCCTCTAGTAGGGTTGTCATCTCAATTTCCCCAAAGCGAAACACATACCTATTGCAGTCCCAGAACAGGGTGGCAACTTTAATAATTTTGTTGTTGGGTTGGATTTCCAAAAGAGAAGGAAAGTTTCCCAAATATTTGAGGACAAGAGTCTGATCACTAGAGTCAAGGTCTTCCCACCAACTTAGCAATTTTGGGTAGATGTTGGTGACCATGCCGAATCTGGGGACTTCGTGCCTCATTTTCCTGTAAGACAAAAGTGTTAGGACCTTACCCCTACCAGAATCGACTATTTAAATATCAATAGTTGGCATAAGCAGCGTTTAGTTCTCCAAATAAATGCACAGAATGCGATAGTGTCCGTTTGGGTTCAAAGGAAACCCAGTGGACTTTGGACAAGGCTATTCTTAAAGAGTCATTATGCGGACGACATAACTGACTCGGCTAGGCTTTGACAGTGATGCATGCACAATTAAACATAGTAGGGTTTCTATGGGGTATTAGACTAGTACCCTTGAGCGGACAACTCAAGAGGGAAAGGCACGAAACCGTCGACTACACCGTTGATCGACTGGTTTTACCGCAAATATGTCTTTGCCTAATTTAGGGTAATAATATCGTAAGGGCACAACCACTCATTATAAGTGTTGCTATGGTATTTTGTTTGGCACGAGTGGAAGATGATGTTGAATATGCAGTTAGAATGATTGGACAAGTTGTCAATGTATTTGCATGTTCATAATAATTACAATAATTGCTAAGAATTACAGTAGTATTAAAGGAAAGCGGTAAAGGAAAAGAAATAAAGAGCCAATTCAGTTTCGAAGTAGAACAAGGAAACAAATAAAGACATTAAAGACATTCAAAGAGGCATTGAGTCACAAACAACATGAAATGGTAAAAGTCGTAAATATTTCCCCAACAGAGTCGCCATGTTGTCGATGCCCCCTTGGTCTCGCGAAATCGGGTTTATGACATTTAGGAAGACAACTCGTTCCCTTTTGGGAATTGAGTTTTTGAATTGAAGAGTCACCATCTAATGATTAAGTGCATTAGGACACTAAGAGGGTTTTGATTTAGAAACCAGAGAATTGGGTAAGGGCTAGAAATTATCTCGAGGGGAAGGTGTTACGCACCCCTCAAGATCCACTAGTGTGGTTCCTGGCCATGCTATAATTGTGACTTTAAGTGCAAGCAAGAATTATAGATACATGGTAGTTTCACATAATGGTTTAAAGAAATAAAAATAAAAGGAGTTAAATAAGTTGAAGTCTGGGAGGAAAATAGTTTAGAGATTCTGAAAATAAACAAGTAGAGGGGGAGGGGTTTTGCACTTATTTTGAGTAATTACAATCAAATTCAGGAAGCCGAAATTTTGGGAAGAAAGCAGTTTTGAAGTTCCAAAAATAAACAAGTAAAGGAAGGGGGGGTCCTAAGTTTATGAATAATATGGATCACCCCACACAACACCCGGTAACCATTTATACACGTGGTGTTATTGCGTGGTCATCATATCCATATCTACCCTTTCCCACCCCGTTAAGGTATAAAATGCAGAAAGGTCACGCTTTGCTTATTGCATGTTATTACCTGCCCCAATCTTATTAGTTCCGGAGGCATTTGTCACTACTAATCCTAAAGGGAAGAGGTATGGTCTTTTATAGTTTTAAAGGACAAAATTCTAAGGCGACAATCAAAATATATATGACATGTATGGGGGAAGCACATAAACAAATAAGGCTCAAACAGACCTCCTTAAAAGAGAAGCATATAATTTTAGCATGTATTTCAGATACTAATTAAGGTATAACTAAACTTAAGAGTCAAGGAGGCAGACTGGTTTATTGCACATTTCAGATAAGAAACCGGAATCAGACCTGCCTGCTGGTTGGAATTTATAGAGTCTGATTCTATTAACTAATTTACCTTATATTTTGCCTAGGTGAAACCTATTGGCATGGTATCTAAATATGATAGAAGGATACTGATTTCAGAAGCAGATTTATTAACAGCAGGATCATAAGTTCTGCAAGCGTTTAAGCACTGTTATTACCAATTTTAAACTTATAAATGAGTTGAGGGATTCAAATTGGTTGATTACTCCTATAGGCATGCTTTCTAAGCATGACTGATTTTAACCTTTATGGAAACACAGAAATCCTATAGGCATGGTGTCTAGAATACTGATTTTTATTATTTAAACCAATATATCATTTGCCCAGTGATGGATACGTATGCAGAATTTAGGAAGCCCTATAAACATGCTCTTTATATGATAGGCAAGAATGCAATATCCTATAGACAGGTTCTTTATATGAGATGCAGAATGCAGAACTTTAACATAGGATTTCTATGTGAAAATGCACAACTTAAAACATGATTTTTATATGAAAGTGTATAAGTGCAGAACTTAAAACATGATTTCTATATGAAAATGCACAACTTAAAGCAGGATTTTATATGAAAGTATAGAAGTGAAGAACTTAAAACAGGATTTCTATACGAAAATGCATAACTTAAAGCAGGATTTTTATATGAAAGTATAGAAGTGTAGAACTTAAAAAAGGATTTCTATATGAAAATTCATAACTTAAAAGCAGGATTTCTATATGAAAGTGCAGAAGTAAATACCTAATAAACATGATATCTACCCTTATGCATACAATAAGTAACTCTCCCTTTTTCACTATAAATCCCATGAGTTATTACAAATTATTACAGGCTAGAATGAATACAAAAATGTAAGAAAATACATCAGAAAGCTAAAATCCCAACCAAGGAGAGCCTGATTTAGACTTATGTCTAAAGCATGAAGTAAACCAACTCCAAAGATCAAATTCCAAAGTCTTTCTCTTATTTATGATATGTCAGAGTTCCCTAAAAGTCTCTAATGGACTCCAGGCAGTGTGGAAGTGCCAACCCTCAAATGTCCAAATTCAGAGGGAGCTCATGGTACCAAAGCAAGGCTCATAGGAGGGGGCATAACTTATAATCTAAGAGAGAGTGCAAGTGCATAGGGGGAATTTTGGGAAAAGCCATGACAGGCTAGTGGCCATACCCAGCAATTAGGAGTGCTGGCACACCCCAACCAGCCTGTTAGCGACATTTTTTGGGAGTTAAGATCCATTAAACGATCAAGTCCAGATATGAGCAACAATTGGGATGCTACCAGGCCTGGACTTTAACTCAAACACATAGAAGGGAATAAGGGTATGGGGAATTCATAACAACAACATATGCAAAGAGAACATTATATTCAATACTGAACATAAATAGCAAAGTAGACAAGATTGTAGAAAACTGTAAAGCAAACATATAAGGATAAGGCTGAAAACGAAATTAGAACATACCAGTTTCAGGGAAACAAAGAGAGAAGAACAGTAGTAAAGCCAAATTGCAAACACACAGCCAGAAGATTTCAAAAGAGAGTGAGGGTGCAGGACTATTGAAATTGAAAGTGTTCAATAAGTGTTGTGTGTTAGAGTATTGAATTCAAGATGTCTTAAAGTGTTGAAGGGTCGTGCCCTTTATAGTGCAGAAAGAAAGTAAGAAAAAGGTAAGAAAATAGTTTTGAAATCAATTACATAAGGTCTCCCTTTAATTAAGGGATTCTGATTTCAAACGGGAAGAATAAATAAGGAAAGAATTTGATCAAAGTCTTTTCCAAAGTAGTACAAGAGGGGCAAATACACAGAAACTATTTAAGGGAAGAGTTTGATAGCAACACAGTTTGTGCAAATAAGGAAAGGCAATCAATCAACAGCCGGTAAAAATTAGAAATTGGGTTTTGGTATGACTGAATCTAACCAAAAAAGGTGAAGAAAGGTTCAATTAAAGAAAATCAATAACAATCAATCGAACCTTATTAAAAGGAATTCTGAATCAATCACAAATTGGCAAAACCCTTTTTGAAGGAAGAATTCCTCATATATAAAGCATACGGACATGTCAAACAAGAAAAAACTATCATGATGTCTAGTATAGAAAAGTTAAGACAAACAAAAAGGCTCAAAATCAGTACATAGACTCAGACTTAGTTTGAGAGAATCCAGGGTTCCATAATAGAACCCTAGTCCGAACACAAGATCAAACTCGCCAAAAACCCCAAATCCTAGGGTTTTCAACTTGAATCAGATGCAGAGACGAGAAGACAAATAACTCAACCAGGCTCAGAGGTCTCTTTCAGAGACGCATGAGAAAACAAACAGGTAAAATAGCAGGTTTGAAACAAACATAGTGCAAAAGCTGACTTGAAGCATAAAGAACATGTTTTAAGAAAAGCTTGGAACTTAAACAAGTTTAGAAGACAAAGAGGTAGTATTAACTTAAGGAAGCAGTACATGAAACATGTCTAGAAAGAACTCAAACAAAGTCTAGAAGATGGAAAATAAAGAACGGAGAGCTTAGTAGAAAATACAGTAAAGAAACACAGGGGTAAACAAACACATAAGATAAACGTGTGAAAGCATGATATAGAAACCAGTAGAAGAAAGATCAGAGCACAATAGAAAAAATGCATAATAAGGCAAAAATAAGAACATAGGAGAAGAACATGCAAGGTAGAAAAGAGAACGTAATAGCATAGACAGATTCACAAAAAGGAAAGAAGAAGAAGAGTCAGATAAACATTTCAAAAAATTTCAGAAACCCTAAATCGAAGAGAAACAAATTTTGAAAGAAAAGATTGGGGAAAACGTTTTAAAACTCTAGTAGAACACAGATATAGCATATATTTAAGAAAACAACCAGAGAAAACCTCGAATAGCTTAAGGTTTCAGATAAACCCTAGAAATGAGAAAGGCTTGGAAGAAAGTCCGATCTTGAGTCGGAAAGGTCAGAAACGGGCTCCTGATGCTTGGATACGCCGGAGCAAGATCCTCAAAGCCATGACTCTGAGAAGATTTGAGAGAACACCATCGAGTTCAGACCTCGAAACCTCAAACACCCAGGGTTTAAAGGTGGAGGGGGTGAGTACAGACCATCCATGGACTGAGAAGCCATGGATTCCGGTGAGGTTATGGTCGGAGAGGATGAGAGATGCTAGGGTTCCAGGGAACCTTCGAGAGAGTTTGAGAGAGGGAGAGTATCCAAAGGCGATTGAGAGATGGAAAATAAGGGGATTAGGGTATGGTTTGGTGAATTAAAAAAGGAAGGGGTAATCGTGGTCGTTGATCAAAAGGATCAACGACCTGGATTAAAAGAAAACCGGGCGGGTTGGATAAACGGGTTAAGGGGTTGGGTTAAAATTGAAATTGGGCTGGTACAATTGGGGGGTTAAGATTGGGTCAATTGGAGGCTAAAATTGAAATGTAAGGGGCTACAATTGAAACGAATTAGGGTTATATATTAAATAGCCAATTTTCCCTTTTATTTTATAAAAATAGTAAAAATAATTTTGAAATTAAATTAAAAGTACTGAATCAGTAGCTAATATATAAATATTAATTTAAAAATACTGGAACCAATTTCGTAATTATAAAAGGCTAAAATTACAATTAAATGCAATTTTAGCTTTTAAAATGCCAAATAAATTTGTAAACAATATACAAAAATTACCTTAACTATATTTTGGTATAGATATGGGAATAAAATAAATTGTTCACCAAAATGGATGATTTTGGGAATAATTATTGATTTTGTAATGCTAAAATGGACAATAAATTAATTTTAAAAATCTTTTAAAAATTGAGAAAAATACTAAAACCCTTGGGCATGCTTATATATGTATAGATATGTTATTTTGAAAGTATTTTATATATGTGAAAATATACAGGGAAAAATTGGGTATCAACACCGACAACACGAAAAAAGCCTATATCGGGTACAATCTCTCAAAACCAGGTAAGTTACATGAATTTTTAACTAACAATGCTGATTTTTTCACCTTTTCCCATCCAAATATGCGAGTAATCCCAAGGGACATCTCCACACACAGGCTGAATGTCGACTCTCTTTACCCGCCCGTGCGACAAATGAGGAGAAAGTTTAATGCCGCAATCAACGATGTAGTAAGCGAAGAAGTCAATAAATTGATCGCTAATGGTTCCGTCCGAGAATCAAAGTATCCTCCGTGGGTCGCTAATGTGGTCATGGTAAAAAAGAAGAATGGGAAGTGGCGGATGTGTGTCGACTTCACCGATCTGAACAAAACATGCCCAAAAGATTTCTTTCCGTTACCACACGTCGACCAACTCATCGATGTAACGGCGGGGCACGAACTATTAAGCTTCTTAGATTCCTATTCTAGTTACAACCAAATTTTAATGGAAGAAGGAGACCAAGAAAAGATCACTTTTATCACTCACTAGGGAACGTACTGCTACAGAGTCATGCCATTCAGACTCAAGAACGCAAGGCCGACATACCAAAGGTTAGTCACCAAAATGTTCAAATAACAACTCGGGAAAACTATGGAGGTCTACATCGACGACATGCTAGTAAAGTCGAAAAGGAAGGAGGATCACATTGGTCATCTAAAGGAAGCCTTCGAAATATTGAGGAATGAAATTGAACCCCGATAAATACGCCTTCGGCATAACCTCAGGAAATTTCCTCGATTTTTTGGTGTCACAAAAGGTTATCGACGTCAACCCGGATCAGATCAAGGCAATCGAAGGAATATCGGAGACATTAACCAGCAAAAACTAGGTACAGAAATTCACAGGACGAATTGTCGCCCTGTTGACGTTCATCTCACGATCGTCAGATAGGTGCCATAAATTTTTCAACGTACTAAGGAAGGATCACTGACTACTGTGGAATTTAGAATGCGTCGACGCCTTAAGAAAACCGAAAACGTACTTATCCTCGCCGTCACTACTTGTCAAGGAAAATCCGGGCGAATGCCTCCTGGTATACCTAGCAGCTTCTAAAGTCGCGGTAAGTGTAGTTTTGGTCCGCAAAAACAAAGGTAAGCAGTCTCCAATTTATTATATTAGCAAAACCTTAATTGATGCCGAAACAAGGTAACCCTACCTTGAGAAATTAGCTCTAGCATTAGTCGTAGCTTCATAAATGCTTAGACCATATTTTCAATGCCATCCTATAAAGGTGGTGACGACCTTCCCCCTCAGGGGAATCCTACACAAACCTGAACTACCAGGTAGGTTAGCCAAATGGGGCATAGAATTAAGAGAGCATGATATAACATATCAACTGTGAATTGCTATAAAGTCGCAAGTGCTCGTCGATTTCGTCGTCAATTTCAGCGCGAAAATATTGCCTGAAGTAGAGCAGGAGGCACTTCGCGCTTCTGCACATTTCGACCTCTGTGTCCTCTACACCAATGGCACATTTGATGCACCGGGATCCGGACTGGGACTCATCCTCGAAGTCCCTACGGGTGAAGTGATTCGGCAATCCATACGATGCCCCGAGATGACTAACAACGAGGTCGAGTATGAAGCTGTGATTGCTGGGTTGAAATTAACCCTCAAATATGGCGCTTGACGATTTGTCCTCCATTACGACTCTGAACTCGTGGTGAATCAAGTCACTGGGACTTGCCAAGGAGTAGAGACTACAGAAGTACCAGTTGGTAATTCACAAACTGCTACCAGAATTTGACGAGTGCCGCTTCGACCAGATACTTATGGCACAAAATATCGAAGCAGATGGCCTCGCCAAGCTAGCAGCAGCCACCAGAAATATCAACAAAGAAAACGTGGTCACCCTTCTCCATTCTTCGATAGACCAGGTCGAGGTACACTCAAAAAACTTAACTTGGGACTGGCACAACCGTATTGTAACATATTTGTTGGAAGGAAAACTCCCACAAGACAAGAAAGAAGCCAAAAAGCTCCGAATACAGGCTGCTAGATACAACCTCGTAAATTGTGATCTTTATAAAGGACGTTCGGCGGCCCCCTAGCCAAATATCTTGGGCCAAATCAAACAAGGCAGGTACTACAAGAAGTACACGAGGGGAACTACAGCACCCATACGAGAAACCGTGTCTTCATCAGATGCCTCATCTGCGCAGGATACTACTAGCCCACCATAAAAAATGAAGCCGCAGATTACATCAGGAAATGTGAGCAGTGCCAAAAATACGCCCCTATGATACACCAAGCAGGAGAACTTCTGCATTCTGTCACTTCGCCATGGCCATTCATAAAGTGGGTGATGGATATTGTCGAACCCTTTCCAGCAGGGCGAGATAAAGTACGTTTACTTTTGGTTTTAATTGATTATTTTTCTAAATAGGTGGAATCAGGTGCATACACTCAAATACGTGATCAAGAGGCTATCACATTCATATGAGAAAATATAATATGTCGCTTCGGCATTCCCAAAGAAATTAGTTGTGACAATAGACCTCCGTTCGTCGGGGCTAGGCATATACCACCTGCTCGCAGTTCGACAACAAGTTATAGTCCCCGGGGACAACTATATGCTGATCGAAACCCTCCATACTGGCCTCCACATAAGTGTGGCATTCTAAAAACTCACGAACATCTCCTGGGTCGACATCCGAACCCGAGCCTTCGCCCTCAACGCATAGGCCCCCTCTGATGTTTGATGATGTGCCACCCTCAGCGGAGCGCACAGAATCACCTCCTGGGTAAACCCCTTCCGTTTGAGGAGATATCCCCGCCAAAATAGCATCGGCCATAAACATAGGTATAGGCACAGTCTGAGACACACCCATCCTACTGTTGCCATTGTCCATTTCCACATCCTTCCCAAGTTCCACTCTCCTCCTTTTTCTCAGTAACGACTCGTCCCCATTAGAGGATTTGTCCATAAGGTGGTGGGTCGGTACGGAAGAAGCCTCTTCCCTTACGATCATATCGCGAGAAGGACCTCCCATCTGTATCGGTTGAGCACGACCCTCTCGGACGGACTCACTCAAAGTAAACTGCATTCCCGCAGCAGCAACAACCTGTCAAAATGGGGGGACTGGGGCCCTCCGCCTAGAAGCTCCTCGACCTGTCATCGTAAAAAGTCGTATCAATAGACAATGATATACAGTCAAGTAATGATATATAGTAAGTCACTTACTAGATGAAACCCTCGGCCTGTAGCGTTTCACGAAAGCGGGCCAGTCTTGAGTCTTCACTGCATGGGCCAGCAGACGGGCTACCCAATTCCTTATACCTACTATAGGGTGAGGTGGGCGCCTCATGGCTGCAAACAAGAAGCAAACAAACTCTTAAGGTGAATGAAGAAGAAAAGAAAGAGTAAAATAAGTGGCGGCACTTACGGTTCTCGTTCCATCGCTCCGGGAACCTAGCGGGGTCAGACACGATGTGTGCAGTTCTGATAAAGAAATACTTGTGCCAAAACTTACGACTCACTCGGTCGTCGGTCCCAACCACCAGCCCTTTTGTCCTACGGTGCCTCAAATGAACCATCGTACCCCCATGAAAGCTGGGTGAAAACAAGTGCAGAAGATGGTGAATGGTAACCTCGCACCCTGCCAACTTCGCGTATTTTGTCAACAATAGGAGTATTTTAAGTGTGTACGGGGAAGGTTGTGCCGGGAAAACCTGATAGAATCAATAGAATTCTTCCGCTAATGGAATAAGGGTGAAGGAATAACCAATCACGAAGGGGTACTCATAAAAAGCGCAATATCTAGGCTAGTGGACTTTCACGGAGTCCCTCCCCGCTGGAACCATATCAATGTGAGCGGGAATGTTATATTTTGCACTGAGAGCATCGATATGAACTTGATCGGTTTTAGAGAACACAGGGATGGGAGTATGAGGAGGATCCTTAAGAAAGTCACTTCGAGATGAAGGGTGAGTCAGCATCAATTCCTCCACGGTGAGAAATCTATCCCGTTCCTCCACCGTCATGCCCTCATCACCAGAGGGAAGTGCCACGGACAACGCAGTGGCATAAAAAAAACCTCACGAGATCGATGTGTTCTAGACATCTTTTCGGTTGAAAATGCATTAAAATAACAGGGAAGGCTAAGAACGAAGAATGGGAGAAGAGGAAGAAGAGAAGTTGGTGGAACAAACACGAAGAAGAAGAGAAAGAATAACCGGAGATGAAATGGCCAAGAGTTTTTGAAAAAAACAAACCCTCCACCTATTTATAGGATAGGGTGGCGCTAGAATCGAAGCGGAAGGCTGCATGACGGCACCAAAATCGAAGCCCCTATCTCGAAAACACGCATAATGATGATGCATGTGGAAATGATGTCATTTCCCGTAAGACACACTACCCAGGGTCTTGTTGAGCACGCTAACCTCCCGTTGTTGGCCTATCCACGATGCTTCGTGAAACCAAATTTCTCCAAGGTAGCAGGTGGTGTCCGTTTATCAAGGACGCACCGAGTTGCAACCCCGGCAAGTGGATGGACTAACTGTATGAGTCTAAATTTGGACGACCACGGCTATTGACAAACACGACAGAAGACGAAGTCTTCACAACTCGACGTCCTGTAGAGGACGACGAGCAGCAAACGAAGGATGTATAATTTTTACAGTAATGTAGGTTCAACAGGGGCATTAGGAATATACTCTCAAATATTCCTTGTGATATGTCCTTTAGGATTCAAAAGGGGTTGTCCCTTATATAGTGGGAGATAAATCTTGTAGGGGGGAGGGGTGAGAGGCTTTTTGACAGAGATAGCTGAGAATACTTAGGGGTCGTTTGGTTGGAATATGATTTATACCGGTATAAGTTATATTGGGATAAGTTATACTGGGATAAATTATACTGAGATTGTTGTTTATTCATTGTTTGGTATGTTGTATTAAGAAGGACAATTGTATAATTTCTAAGAAGAAGGTATAAGTTATACCGGTGTTAATTACCCCACCTTTTATAAGGTATAAGTTATCTCAGTATTAAAATTAACACCGGGACAACTTATACCTAGTTTACTAACCAAACAGTTTATTAAGGTGGTATTAAATTTTTACACCACCCTTATACCTTCTTATACCTCATACCAAACGACCCCTTATTATAATATCTTCCTACATAAAAGATTGGGATCTTTAATATTCGATCACTTGCTTCCGTAAAGATCAAGAAATATTACTCATCGTGTTCACTTTTTATACCTTGTTTTAGAGTTTATTATACTTAGCTAAGATTTACCCTTTCGTCCTCTTTGATTGATTTGTTCACAAAAGTTCAATATCTTTTGAGTCAAACAATAATAAAATCATGTAAAACACGCCATAAAATACGCGAATATTTTTGTTTTTAAGGAAGACATCATTGCAATAAAGAAAATAAAGAGCAGATACTTTAAGGGAGAAACGGACTTTTCAACAGAAAATGTGGACATGCAATGTAATTAAAATGGGATTTCATTATATGATAGTAGAAAAGAGTTGCCATGTTAATGTCAAGTCATTGGCTCTTAAAAATTGACTTCCAATCTGCTTAAACTTTTCATGATTAATTATTTAACAAGTTAAAATAATTTTTTAATTTATCATTTATACCTGTACGTCATTTAAAAAAAAAAAAAGTAAACATTACTTCTTTGAGTTTCTGTGTTTTTCTTGGTAATATATGAAAGATATCGGTCAGTTCTGTTAGCTAATATTTTTTTGCAAATTGTTATGCCTATTAATTAGTCAGTTCACTTGCATATGACCGTCCAATGACTGGCTTTTTCAAGATCGATATATAGAAGACTGAAATAATCCATTTTTCCACAGTCAATAGTTGATTCCGAAGGCGTAACGTTGTTACGACTTATTCTCTGACTTGCCCCTTTTGAACGGTCTTACGGGGAAAAGTGTTGCAATCTCCTTTTTTTAAAGGGAGAAAGTAGAAAAAAATTTCAATGTCATATCATTCTAATGGTTACACAATCTAAAACATGATTAGGGGTAAACCATATCATTTTAATTTTTTTCAATGAGCAAAAGCAATATGTTACTCCCTCCTGTCCAACTTAATTTATTTCATTAAGAAATTCACCTCTGATCATCAATTAATAATAAAATTGACCATATTAAACTTTATTTGTTCATAGAAAATATAACAAATACTCCTAAGTTCTTTACTTCAAGGACAATTTTGGAAAAAAGAATTTAACTCCTTGATATTTGAAAAAATCAAATATTATGGACTACAAAAACAAATCAAAAAATCAATTAAAGCGAACGAGGGAGTACAAGACATTTGCGCACAAAAAAAAAAAAGCTACGTTAGGAGGATGGTGACTATAGGTGTTCCAATAATTTTTCTCTAAATATGATTTTTCCTTTGCTTAGCCCTCCAATATGTATCCATCAGCATCCACTTACACTTCTCCCACTAAAACTAAGTAAAAAGGTTCAAAATTATACTAGCGAATGGTCTCAACACGGGAATTTTTTATGGTCAAGAAAATTACAAACATGAAGTTTGAAACTTATCGACTCCAAAAATTCCTACAACCTATTAGCTAGATACCATACCACTGCCTCAAAATTTACAGAATAACCGAAATTAACATATAGACCCCTCAAAATTCTGGTAATTCTGGCAAGTCATCAGTCTTTATGAAAACATTGTACCAAAAGTCCATGTCATCCTCCATTTTTGTAGGCAGAATGTCCACATTTTCTTCCTTAAAACTGGAAAATGGTAATTGAACTTGTAATTCTTGATCAACAGCAAGCATAACATGATCAGTACTAATCCAGTTATTGTCCGTTGTTAATTCGTCCGTCCAAAAACTCTCATCAATCTCTGGAAAATACTCAGACGACTCCATTTCTTCTTGCTTAATCAAAATTTGATGATCATCGACTAGTGTGACAGTTGACATTTCAGTACTAGACGAAATTTGGGGCGAGTTAGGAGCTGGCACGGGGCTATCAGAATTATTGGATGATTCAGATGTAGTAGGACCCTTGGAATCATGATTCTTGAGGTGTCTTTTGGAGTTCTGAGGAGGCTTATAATCTTTGAGCTTCTTCTTCAAGTGGGTGTGCCAAACATTTTTTATTTCATTGTCTGTTCGTCCCGCTAATTTTGCTGCTATTGCAGACCATCTGCACATGTGCCCAAATTTTTATTAGTATTTTATACACTCATAAATAGAATTTTTTTTATACTATCAGATTATATGAAAAATAACTATAATTATCTCTCTGTGAAAAATGAGATTTGTATATACGTATATAAGTTTAAAGATAACATAAGTTACTTCAACAATAAATTAAAACAGATTTTTTTTTAAAATTAGTGGATATAAGTTAAATCGACAAGTATTTTTAGATAAAGAGAAGTGGACAAACATATCAATCGGTGCTTAAATTTTAATAATAGTGTCAAAAAAGCCTAAGGAGATATTAGCAATATGCATTGATTTTTAACAATTGATGCATAGACAGACAAATGAGATTTGATTAAATAATATTCTAATTACCAAGCGAATCTTTTTCTCCTCTATTTGTATTATTCCTTGAAAGAAACAAAACGACATGGAAATAAAAAAGTAATATATCTGTTCAGTGTTCTTTGGCTTAGATATACTAAATCTTTCTTTTCGATTTTCTAAGTACTCTCTGAAAGTAAAGACAAAAGTTTTTTGTTTTTAAAAAAAAATAAATAATCCGCAATCTAAGGTACTATTGCCTATAGAAAAAAAGGTCTTTTCTTTGTGTCCCTTTTCCCCCCTTTGGCATAATGATTATTAGCACACAAGGCATTACTGAATGTGATCAAGATCATACTTTTACAAATATTCAGCATTTAAGGGTAATTCATAATTTGATTAATTTTAGCAATAAAAAAGGGGAAGAAAAAGATTAGGATTTTAATTTGAAGGAATAGAAGAAATCGATATAAGAAATGTAACTAACCTATTGCCAAGCATTTCATGTAACTGGATAATTGTATCTTCTTCTTCCTTTGTGAAATTTCCCCTCTTTATATCTGGTCGCAAATAATTGGTCCACCGCAGTCTGCAACTTTTCCCGCATCTCAATAGTCCTAAGCAAACGAAATAGAATTATGAAAAAGGTTAAAATCATGTATATGAAAAAACAAATTCAAAATCCAGAGATTCATTTTGTTTAGGAAAATTAATTACCAGCTAGTTTGGGAAGGGCTCGCCAGTTGCCATGGCCATTTTGTTGAATGAAAGAGATGAGAATCTCATCTTCTTCAGGAGTCCATGGCCCTTTCTTCAGCCCCATTTTCTCACAACAAGGAGCTCTCCCCATTCTTCCTCTTGTGAAATTGATCAGTTGTTTTTTTTTTCCTCTTCAATGAATTTCCCTTGGTTTTAGCTATTTTCCCAAGAGTAGAATTAAGCAGCAAAATGACCAGGGATGGGTATTTATGCTTGTCAACACATTCCCATTTCCACGAAATTGGATCTCTCTCTCACATACAAACATTATTAACTACTTGAGACTTTATCTTTTATGCAATGACACAAAATCAGATTACTTAATAAATAATTGTATTTAGTAATATTGTTTATACTAATCTACAATAAATAATTAATTATACTTACGTTATATAAAAATCGTCACACTATCAGTTCATATAACTTAAATTCAAATAACAACAACCATAATATATATACAGATCATTTCACGATCAGTCTTAGTGAAATATACCTCTTCAATTTAAAAAAGCAAAAAATTTAAGTGATTTATATGTTCACGGTGCTTCATATATTAGAGTGTGGAGTAATAATATTTTCACTAAATATAACATAGGGAATGATAAATCATCAGTACAGTACATAATATCAGGGGCTTGAGAGATTCTTACAGCATATTCATATTCGTTGTACCTGGACAGAAAATCTTTTAAGATTGTCTAGATTATTTGGTATTTAGTATGATAATAACAGCAAAATTATTTACTTTTTTACACATACTCTAAATATGTTAATATAAGGAGTATTTCTTATATAACGTTAAATATTCTACATTTTCAGCGTGTGGACTCTGTACAGGAGATTAGTTCAGGAAATTTAGTAATTTAATAAGAATTTGTCATGAAGTGATTTGGTACAATAACACGAGCTAGAGAGTACTGACGGAGGCACAATGAACGCACGTGAACAAAGTTATCTTGTAAGCGACAACTCAAGTTTTTATTTGCAAGTATGAGTAATCGAATTGAATATATGACAAATAGTGAGTGACAAATTGGGTTTATTTATTAGGAAAATTACCACTATGAAAGTTTTCATATGTATACTTTTGAAAAAGTCCATAGAATATCCAAATTATACGTGTCTAACGGGTGGGCGGGCCGGTTCGGACCCATTTTATTTTGACCCGTCTGGGTCTGGTTCCGGGCCGGTTACGGGTTGGGTTTTAACGGTTTTAGCGGATTCGGGTTAATCCGGGTAAAAATTAAACCATAAGGGTTACGGGTTGAGGGGGGCGGATCGGGCCGGGTTTAGTATATTTTTAAATATTTTTTTAGAATTTTGTATAGCTATTGTATGTTATATTAATACTTTATATTAATTTAAAGAATACAAGGTAGATGAGAAAAAATTGCACTTATTGCAAGTGCTACTTTATTTCATAATTCAAATTTCAAACTTACAAATTGAAATGTTTACATTTTTAACAAGTAAATTCAAAGGTTTTGCATTGCCCTACTAAGTTCCTCATAATCAATATGAACTGAGTGACCTTCTTTTGGAGTGTTAAATTCGGATGGGTTACCATGTGTTAATATATCTCCAAGTTGCTCGTCTTCTGAGCTATCAACATCTCCACGTCCTTGATTTCTTCTTTCCGATCTAATCCAATCTCTGAAACATACTAAAACTTCCAAAGCATTACTTCCTAATGAGTGATGGGTGTCTCCAAGTTGTTGTCTTGCTTGGCTAAATGCACTCTCCAATGCAACAGTTGAAATTGACACATTCAGCACGTCCCGAGCCATGCGAAAAGAACAGGAAATTGCTTTCCATTCTCATGCCACCATCCCAACGGAGAAAAATCCTTTGTGCGAGGCTCCTTTTGCTTCTGCAAGTAGAATTGAAGTTCATCAATGTTCCTGCAACTTGTTTGAGTATTAGAAAATGTAGAAAAAATATTAAAACTATCATCAAAGCCTTCTTCGTCATTCACAGTAGCAGAAGTGCTACATTGCATAGTAGGATTAACATTGCCTACAGTACGAGCAGCATTATCAATTACATTTGCATAATAATTATATAATTGCTGTAAATAATCATTTAGGTTGTTCATAGAAACATATAAATTTGGGGTTTCAGTTTCTCCAATCTCCATATAAGTATATAAAGCATTCATTAATTGGTGACAATCAGACATCTTAATAGAAGGATTTAAAATAGCACCAATTTTAAGTAAATCGGAGGAATTGGAAAGAAATATTTTTTGAATTTTGCATGTATTTTTTCTACAACATCCTTATACTTTTCTTTCTTCTTAAATTCAAAGAGTAGAAAAGAAATTTCCGCTATATGTACTAAAGCCATAGTAATAGTAGGGTAATAAGCTCCAGAAAACTCAACAGTAGCTATATAAAATTTATGTAAAAATTTAACAACATCATTAATGACCTTCCAAGTAGCAGTTGTTAACATACGGCTTGGATCAGTACAATGCGCATTGACAACTTCAGTTATTGGGATCTATATTTGTAGCAAACTTT
Organism: Nicotiana glauca; assembly: GCA_026770625.1. Lineage (NCBI taxonomy): Eukaryota > Viridiplantae > Streptophyta > Magnoliopsida > Solanales > Solanaceae > Nicotiana > Nicotiana glauca. Next base: position 169,777 of record MU770022.1, on the reverse strand, counting down.
TAAAAATATATATGTATAATTCCATCTAGTAATAATTTCGTCTGGCATGAATCGGGGTTGAAGGTTATACTGGACACACTTATTCTTAAATTCCTTTATTCTAGATTGTCTATTATTTCCTTGAATAACACCAACTTCTCTTCTAACATGAGTAATCTCAGTTGAAATTATAAACATGACATGCACACCTAACATGAAAA